>JARHVA010010767.1:0-131550 GCA_037957365.1 Torreya grandis | reverse complement strand
CGAATCTCTCTCTTCTGGCGAAACAAAGCTCTGGTGCTCTTGCTTTCTAGTGTTCTGGCATCTTGTTTTCTTGCAGGGATCAGCATACTTGACAACTTCTCTCAGGCACTGAGATCTTGTATCCAACGTTTTGTACCGGAACTGCATGCTATCTTCATCAACTATTCAACACAGCTAAGTATTTGTGTTGTCTTTATTTCTATATCATTTCATTTATATCAAATACTCTGTCTTCTGTCTATTCCAATATCCTTCACCATAATCTTCTCTGTTCTTCCCAGAGAGGCTGAAAAGCCCTCTCTCCTGTCCATCCGCCTTTCACCTCTGTCACTTATCCAGTCTATTCCCAGACAATATTCTCTGTCCCTTAGACCTCAAATAGTCCCGCACAGACCCCCAGACCCCCAGACAAGACCATAGACTATCCTACAGCGCTGAAACTAATCCTGTAACTAGCTCTTGACTATTGCCCCCGACCGACGCCGGTCACTTCCCAAACCGACGTCGGCAACCTTCTGACCGACGACGGCAATACCACCGACGTCAGCGACTGTGTTTACCAGATTGCAGCTTATCAGGTACGCATTTATTTTTGTCTTTTCTTTTCACATCTTTCATTATTTCTCTTTTTTTGTCTCTATTATATTCTGTCTTAAACAGTGGATTGTCATCCTTGAAGAAGCCTTAGCGCTTCAAGGACCAAGCTTTTGCTTGGCAATCCACTCTCTTATCAACTAACATTCTTCGTGTTTTTAGTGTTTATCTCTTTCAGGTGTTATTCCTTCACAGCCAAAGAGGAGTATTCACAGCGTCTAGATTTACGGTGCGCAGTCTTTATCCAGGTACTTCACAAGCCTTGTCCATTACTTCTTTAGTTTCTTCTCTCTCTTAAATCTGAAAAAGCAAATTTTGAATAGAAACAGTTGTATGTGGTTGGTAGGGGAAAACATTAGAAGTTGTTTTAAATGGGAATTTAGTTTTACATAAAAATTAAATACATCTACCCATACACATTTTATTAAGATTATTCATATATAAAATAATAAAATTATAATTAATTAATATTTTGATTCCTAAGTGTTGGTGATTTAAATGACAAAAAAAGGGTTTAGAGTTTTTTTCTTGATTTTTTGATAATCTTGAAACAAATATAATAAATTTGATAGCATAATAAGGTTTTATTGGCAAGGAAATGAGAGCATAGAAATCACATCCCATTTTTAAAATCAAACTTTTTATTTATTTTTATTTTAATAAGTGGCATTATACACCCTTTGGATTTGATATCGGCTTCTATAGATTTTATTTGTGTACCTAATGTTTTAATGCTTTTCTTGGGTTTTCTTTTGTTATACTTCAACCTAACATATTCACATGCCCTAATAAAGTGCCACACACATAAAACCTAGACTCTAAGTGTATACAAATAATATTTTCAAACTTTTATCAATTACTAACACACTTTATCTTATAAGAACTTGTTGAGTCTCAATCTCTTTGAGTGCACGCCTTAAGGGGTGCACCAAGAAAGGGGTGGGTAGACCATTGGTGCTTCAAAAGATTTTTGTCCCTTTTTCCACTTGTTATCTACACTCTTGTCTCTTGAAAACCATTCCCCTAAGCTTGTTCTTCTCTTTTACACACTCCAAGCATTTCTCACCTTTTGTCCCCCTTTTCCTAACCTAAACCCCCTTTTGATAGTTTATAGTACTAGGTTGACTAGGTCAACCTTTTAATCTTATTGGTGACATTCATTTAGGGTCTAGGCTGGCTCTTGGATGACCTAGCCTATGATCTAGTGATTTTTTTCAATAACAGTACTAGGTTGACTGGGTCAACTTTATCGATCAAAAATTTCAAAAGGGCTTAGTGATCCAAAACTCAAAAGTTTTAGTTGATGAATATTTCAATAGCATAGAAATAACACAATAAAAATGAATTCTTTGTGAAGAGATGTCATATTACTTAAAGATTGCAATACAAATATAGGCTTATCTTTGGGAAGAGATGTATGCCTTCCCTTTTTGGGTTACAATGCATTTATAGATATTTAGAAAACATCGAGGGATTGAGTGGCTCGAGGAATTAACAGTGACCATTTAAGATTGAGTGGCTTGAGAAAATAATAGAATTAAAAAAAATACAGTGCTAGAGAAGATAATGGCTCAAGGAAATAACTGTCATCGACAATGTGACTTCTAAAAATGAAAACAATACAAAATTCAAGGAATTAACTGTCACCTGAATGGTCACCCAAATTGTTGCCTAAATCATTTCTGTCACCCAAAGTGTTGCTCAAATCATTCCTCCCTCCTTGAAAAGGAATGGTCCCCATTGCATCAATATTCCCCATCAGGTGGGGTAGTTGTGTCTTGATTTGATTCTTTATGAGCCACTCACCTTGGTGGCTAAGCTGGCCTCTTCTGACCACTTGATACAGTGGAATAGAGCATCCTCTTGTTGTTTTCATCCAAGTATCCACAATCTAATCCTCTTCTAATGGAGCAAATTTTTGTGGATCAAGCTCATCAATGTCTAGTTGTTTTGCCACAACTGAAGTGTCTAATAGAGGTGGGTGATATGGTTTGAGGAGCTCCACATTGAATATTGGATGCAGACCAAGGTAGGCTAGTAGGTTTAACTCAAAAGCATTTTTTGCAACTTTTCTGGTGATGGTGTATGGACCATATCACAGAGGCTGAATCTTTCTGTATGGGCCTATAAGCTGTTCCTTCTGAAGCCATAACCAAACCTTGTCACCCATAGAAAAATGGTGTGTAATCCTATGTTTGTCATGGCATAGCTTATACTTTTGATTCATCTTCTCTAGGATATCATGAACTTGTTGTTGGATATGTTGCATTTGTTTAATAAACTTTGTCACTTTTGCTACCTCAAATCTTCCATGAGGTGTGTATTCCATGGTGTAAAATGGAATAGATATATCAATTGGTGCCATGGGTTGGAACCCAAAACATACTTGGAATGGACTATACTTGGTTGAGCTGTGTAGCACCTGATTGTATCCATGTTGTATGAAAGGAAGTCCCTCATCTCATGTGCATGGATGTTTGGAGTGATACATCTAAATCATGTGAACAATCAAGTAGTTTTCCACCTCAGTCTGAACATCAATCTATGGATGGAAGGTTGTGGACTTCATCAACTTAGTATCCATCATCTTCCATAGAGTGGACCAGAAGATGCTCAGGAACCTGCTATCTCGATCTGAGACAATGGACTTGGGGAGACCAAAATGGAGCCATACATGACTCAAATATAGTTGAGCAGTTTCCTCAGCAGACATATTTTTCTTACAAGCAAGCATGATAGCCATTTTTGAAAAATGATCAACTACCACAAAAATAAAGTCCTTGCCATGTTTGGAAGTGGTCAAACTTGAGAGAAAATCCATTGAGATGGATTCCCAAGGCCTAGTTGGTTCTGGCAATGGTGTGTATAATCCTTGCTTCTTATTTGATGGCTTGGCTATTGCATATGGGGTGCAATATTTGAGATATATTTCCACATCTTTTCACATATGGGGCCAGTAGAAGTGTTTTTGAAGAACTACCAATGTTTTTTTGATACCAAAGTGTCCATCTATCCTACTGAAGTGTGCTTCCCATATCATCAACTGTTACTCTGCAATAGGAACACAAATGTGCCCCATATGGCAGAGGACATTATCTTGCAAGTAGAAGTTAGAAACATGTTCACCTTTTTGGAGTGCTTGATATGTCTTAGGAAAGGTAGGATCTACTTCATACAGAGCACCCCACATGGTAGTCTCATGTCCACACAGGTCAAGAACTATTGTGAGTGCAGTAATTGGTGGGTGGCTTAGATAATTTGTAGATGTATTTGAGTTCCCCTTTTTATGTTTGATTATCAGATGGAATTGCTGAAGATACGTGGCCCACTTTTGGTGCATCTCATTTCATAGTTTGTTTTGCATCTGGATGAATTCCAATAGTTTGTGGTCAGTGTGGATGACCGTCTCTTTCCCCAAGATGTAGTGTTTCCAGTGTTTGCAAGCTTGTACAATGGCATAAAGCTCCTTATCATATGTTGGATATTTCTTGACTGTATCAGTGAAAGTTTCATTGTGGTATGTAATAGGATGGCCATGTTGCATGATGACAGCTCCCATGGCATATTTAGATGCATCTATCATCAACTCAAATGGTTGATGAAAATTTGGCAAGGCAAGAATAGGGCTGAGTAGAGTCTATTCTTCAAATTCTCAAATTCCCTTTACTATATTTCACCCCACTGAAACATAGCTTTAGCTCCTCCTTTAGTCACTTGGGCTAGTGACCAAGCAACATGTGAAAATCCAAGAACAAACCTGCAGTAGAAATTTGCAAGGCCCAAAAAGCTGTGAAGCTCTGTGAGGGTCCTTAGTGTGGGCCATTCTTGAATAACCTAAATCTTTTTTGGATCGACATGGACCCCTTCCTCATTCACAATGTGCTTTAGGTACTTAATTATTGTCATTTCAAATGTGCACTTGTCAATATTTGTGTACAACTTGTGCTTTCGAAGAGTTTGAAGCACCTTACAGACATGTTGCAAATGTTTTTCCCATGTTTTGCTATAGATGAGTATGTCATCTAAGTAGACAACCATGAATGAGTTGGTGAAGGGTCGTAGGATGTCATCCATCATCCTCATGAAGGTTATAGGTGCGTTAGGCCAAAAGGCATAACCAACCATTCAAAGAGCCCCTCCTTAGATTTGAATGCAGTTTTCCAAACATCAGTGGGATTGATAGGAATTTGGTGATAACCAAATTTGAGATCAATTTTGGTGAAGAAATTCACACCATGGAGCTGGTCTAGTAGGTCATCGATTATGGGGAGAGGGTAGCGATTCCTCATAGAGATTTTATTTAGGGCTCGATAGTCAATGCAAATCCTCCATGTTCCATCTTTCTTTGGTGCCAAGATGATTGGGCTACCACAAGGTGAAGAGCTTGGCCTGATGTGACCCCTTTAGATCAATTCTTAAATCTATCTTTTTATCTCATCATTCTCCAAAACTAATCTGTGATACACAAGACTGTTAGGCAAAGGTGATACTGGGATTAAATCGATAAAATGTTTTACCTGGAAATGCAGTGGAATTCATATGGGTGACTTGAATAAGTCATCATATTCTCTTGTGATTCATCCTATCTACTTTGTTGTTGTGTTGATTGTGTCGTCAGGACCGCAACATCAATCTCCTTAGATTTCTATGGTTTGACCATCATGAGAACAAATTACTTCATCTTCTCCACCAATCTCTTGCATTACTTAGCACTGATCAGGGAGACAGATGTGGGAGGTGGTACCTTTGGTACCCTATAACACTATGTTTTAAGAGTGAGGGTGATCCTTTAGGTTCAGGATTCATAGATGCCATGTCACTCATACATGAACGACTAACCAAGGAGTACATCACAAACATCTAGGTTGACCACATCACACAAGACTTCATCTTGGAATGGTTTTATAGCATATGAAAGAAGACACTGATGGGTGACACGAAGCTCTCTCCCTGGGCTCAACCACCCAATACTATAGGGCTTTGGATGAGGCTTCATGGATAGATTTAGACTTTTCACAACTTTAGCTGAGATTAAATTATTTTGACTCCCACTATCAAGAATGAAATGTAGAGGCTTACCTTTTACCCATAATTTAGAGTGAAACAATCTTTCTTTGTCATCTGGTCTTTCCTCACAGGTCTGTGATGAAGTGATAATGGTGTTAGGCTCAACATCTACAATTTGTTTTTCATCTTCTTTGACTGTAGGTTGTGTATGAGGCAGAGTAGTAGATGTCGATTATTGTGACTCAGAGAGTAGTGACTTGATGGCTTGACATTCTTCTTTAGAGTGAGTTCCAATTTTATGGTAATCACACCATTTTCCAGCCTTCCCCTTTTGGGATTTCTTATCCTGAAACTCCTTCTACTTCCAATTTTGGCCTCATGTTTGACCTTCCTTGTCACTTTTCCATTTTGAAGGTTGACTCTTCATATTCTTCCTGCCATGCTTCTATTCAATCTTCACTGCAAATTTATATGCCTCACCAAGGGTTTCCAAATTGAAGAGTTCCATTTCCCCTTGAATGTACCATTGTAGTCCACCACGATATTTGAGAGTTTTATTTTTCTCACTTTCTTGAATGCCCAGTCTTGAAAACAAATAATGAAAAGTGTCTGTGTAATCTTGAACAGATTGGTCCTTGCCTTAGCGAAGTTGTTGCCACTGTATGTACAAATCATCATATGCTCCGAAGGGATAGTATTCTTCTTTTATTGCTTCCATAAAATCATCCCAAGTAGGTTCCACCCCAAGGCCAATGATATCTATACTAAACCTCTTTTTGTACACTTCCCACCAATTTTTCACAGGCAATGATGATTTCAAAAGAGCAAAAGTGATCTTTTCTCCATCGGTGAACTTATTTATAGAGAAGTAGGAAGACAATTGATCCAACCAATTTTCCACTATATCAACATTTATTTTCCCTTCAAATGTGGGAATATCAAAATTTACCTAAACCTTGAAGGGTGTTGGGGCACTAAAAGGAAGTTCCCTCGATGAGGAGCTAGGATGTGTAGTCACGGAGCCAAAATTTCCCATCAAAAGTGTTTGAAGAATTTGAGAAAATTGTTGGAGCATCTATGCTTGTTGCCACTAGAGGGCTTCATTCACCATTTCCTTAAAAGGATTAGATGTCTCAGTGTCATCCACCATTTGAAGTCATTTGGGGTGCATAGGTGGAACATTTGGAAGCTCTATCACTTCCCACCCAAGTTTCCTATATCCTGACCTCATCTTTGAGATCATACACTCTCAAGACAAACCACTCTGATACCACTGATTCAAAACTCAAAAGTTTTGGTTGATGAATATTTCAATAGCATAGAAATAACACAATAGCAATGAATTCTCTATGAAGAGATGTCGTATTACTGAAAGATCACAATACAAATATAGGTTTATCTCTAGGAAGAGATGTCTGCCTTCCCTTTTTGGGTTACAATGCATTTATACATATTTGGAAAACATCAGGGGATTGAGTGGCTCAAGGAATTAACGGTGACCATTTAAGATTGAGTGGCTCAAGAGAAATAACAAAATTAAAACAATATAGTGCTCGAGGACATAATGGCTCAAGGAAATAACCGTCACTAACAATGTGACTTCCAAGAATGAAAACAATACAAAAATTGAGGAATTAACTGTCACCCGAATGGTCACCCAAATTGTTTCTTGAATCATTTATGTCACTTGAGTGGTCACCCAAAGTGTTGCCTGGATCACTTAGCGTTAAATCCACCTATATCTAAAATATATTTTTGCCATTATTTAGAGAAGAGAAAAAGAAGTAAGAGCTATTGTACATCTACTTATCCACCGTTTTACTTGAGGAACAATCTTAAGGTTTCATAAATTCTTTTGAGATATAGATCTTATCTTTTGGAGAAGTCTTTTGGATGCATTGATAGGTTGTGTAGACTAGATTTGATTTATCCTTGTCATCCTTACATACCAAAACAACCTCTTGTGAAGCACCTTGGCCAAAGGAAAGATTGAGGCTAAAAAATTTCATTTTAAAATGTAAGTATTCACAACTTTGTTCATCCTTTGTAAGATTATATAGATATGCATTTATGCTTCTCTTCCATGTATTAGGATTTTTTATACATTGATGTGAGTATATGTCTTCTATGCATGTTTACTTGAAGTGTTTATTACCCTCACTTTGTGCCACAAGCTTTGGTGAGCACTAGATTAGATTTCTTTGCTTTACTGATTATTAGTATAGTGAATATGAAAACATGGATCTTATTTAGGGTTATTGTGTGATTATGCTTGAGTTGTGGATTTGGAACCCTCCCTAATATTATTACTATGATAAGAGATACCCTAATTGGGTCTAGTGGATCCACATATTGGTCATGTTCTTGACTATCTGATATATCCCCAATCCAAAGTATAAGTATGATCTATCTTCTATGAGTTAGGATTGATTTATAGACATGATGCATTTTTGATTGCATACATTCTGGTGAACCTAATGTGAATCTAACCCTTGTAGGTTTTTTTTTAAATTTTTTTTCTTATATCATTTTATTTATTATTGTTCTATATTTGTGATAATAGGTTGATAGGGCTATTATAGTTTCTAAATTTTATGTGCAGGTTTAACATACAACTGCATCAAAATGACTATATTCTTTTTGTGTAGGTATTCATCATAAACATGTTACTAGATCGAACAGGTTGACATGGTATTCTTTTTCACTCTGAAGTAGGCTAGTAGGTCACACAAGTTGACACAGTACTCTTATTTAGCTTTTAGAAAACATACTAGGTTGACCAGGCTAGTGTAGTATTCCAAACGACTTTTAGAAAATATAGTAGGTTGACTAGGCTGATATAGTCATCTTCACAAGTTTAAACAAATAAGGAATTGTAAAACTAGGTCAACCTAGTAGACATAATTGGCAAAAATTGCAAGTAACATTCATTCAAGGAACATCAACAAAAATATCACATTACTCAGCATCTTTCAACCCACCAAGGTTCTTCTTCTTCTTCTTCTTCTTCTTCTTCTTCTCTCTCTCTCTCTCTCTCTCTCTCTCTCTCTCTCTCTCTCTCTCTCTCTCTCTCTCTCTCTCTCTCTCTCTATCTCTATCTCTCTCTCTCTCTCTCTCTCTCTCTCTCTCTCTCTATCTCTATCTCTCTCTCTCTCTCATTTCAATTATTCCTTACAGTTCTATTTTTCATAGTTTTTAGTCTTTAAAACTACCATCATATAACAAACTAGGTCAACTTGATTGACCTAGTTCTATATTTTGTATGAGAGACTAGGTTGACCCTATTGATATAGTTCTTAAAGACCCTTGCTTCTATAGTATATTAGCAACACTATCAACTCTATTTTGTAATGTCTACATACACTATCATCTGAATTGACACTGTATTATATTTTAAATTGAAAATTAACATCTATATTCTAGTAATTACTTCACACTTTTACTTCATGCTTAGAATAGATCACATAGTCTAATTAGGTGGTTTTTTAATATACTATTTAGTTGCACTATTTTTTTCTTGCACACTACCAAATCACATAATTTCAAAACACATTTAAACATTTGTCTACTTAAAGCCTACCTACTTGGATTTCATCACCAAGGGGGAGCCAACTTGGTTTTTTGGCAAAGTATAACATGTGGTTCATAGTATATATTGGCAAAACACCCAACACTCTTATCACTACAAGATTATGAATTGAGGGGTTAGGCCCCAATACCAAGCCAGTACCATTTCCACTACATATCCCTTTTAGCCTAAATGTCTTGAAACCATCCATATATTGTTGTTTAGTTCCCTATGTTTATCCAACTTATCACATTTAAAATAACAATCTAATAATCTAACATTTAGGATAACCACTTAGCATTTATTTTTTAGTTGATTGCTTGCTCTTTACTCATTGTATGTTATATTTCAAAAACTTGCATTGGCCAATGTTGGTACAAGCTTTTGTGTTGTGTGCCTCAATTGGATCATCCTCATTGACCTAATTGATTATGTCTTTACTTTAATTTCTTGCTTTAAAAGTATATTGTACTTTTTTGCCCTGTTTCAGTACATTGTCATTCTATTCAACATAGTCTCTTATAGATTGTATATTCCTTTACCTATAGTATTAAGTTAACCTGGTCAACTGAGTATTATTTTTTGCCTCTCAGGGTACAGTACTAAATTGACCCTATCGACTCTATGTCCTTGTTTCCCCAATTTTTAAACCTTGTTTTCAGTACTAGATCAACCTAGTTGACTCTATACTATTATTTTCCCCTTTGTATTTCCTTGCTTTTGCATCACCTTTATCTTATCTAATCCCTCTCCTTCATCATGAAATTGCTATTTGAAGACAACACTGATTTGAATTTAATGGATATGATGAGTCTTACCAATCCTAATAGGTTCTATGATAAGCAACTTATGGATCTTATCCTAGATGAAATCAATGTTCATATAGCCACTCACACAAATTATGGGACCCTTCCTCATTCCTCTTCACTTCACAATCTTCTCTTATCACTTGAATATCAACTTGAATTAGAGTATACACTAGAAATGATCTTATTCATCTCTAAATTTCCTTAACATTAAGGAAAAGATCCTTATACTATTTACCAACTCATGATAAGTGGTCAAACTGAAGATCCTCATTCACCTTCTCCCACGTTCTCGCATAGATTTGGTGATAATATCTTCTTCTTTTCTTAGCCTCTTCCTTATTTTTGACCCCTTATCATACCTGACTTCTTCTTATTTGAATTTCTCTACTTCCATGCCTAGTATATCTACTAACATGGTAGGTTCTACATCTAATGGGTCTTTTTCAAGACTCACTCTCTTCAATTCTTCCACTATTTCATCATTTTCTACCCATGGTAACCATTCCTCTAGTATTGCTTCTTATTATCCTTTTACTATTCCATCTTTTACCACACAAGTAAATTATGCCATTAGTGGCTCACATACTAACAGCTCTTTTCATGCTTCTACTAACACTCATAGTGGTACCCAAACCACTACTACCAATTCTAATGCTTTAATTAATGCCAACAATGCAACTCAAACCCATCAAATCCTATTACAAAATCTTAATCAAATTAATGATTTTCAAGCTAACAATGCACATCAAATGATGCAAATGCAAACTCACCATATCCATCTTCAAACCCACCCTCAATAGATGCCATCAGGCATGCATAACCAAAATGTTCACCCACCTCCTCTTTATGATGCCAATGATAATATTATCCCTCAACCTCATTTTCTCAAAAATACAATTAGACACCTTCAAAATGAGCCTCTTATATCTTAAATTTTTAATATCGATATAGGAGGTATCACCCCTACCATTTCTTACAATAGGTTAACTGATCCTACTCTTCATTTAAAAACATTTGTAAATCTATATAAAGATTGGGTCAAACTAAATACCTTTGATGTTACCAATATAGTAGCAAAAACTCTCACAAGTGATGCTTTAGATTGGTATGACCAATTTAAAACTCATTCTATTACTAGTTTGGAAGATTTAGTCAATTCTCTAGTCCAAGAGTTCTAAACTAGTGATCTTCTTGAGAATACCTTGTCCTATTTTATCAATTGTAAGTAACTTGAGACCAAAACTACCAATGATTTCATTAAACAATGGAATAATTTGTCTAACAAATGCAAACATAATATGGTAGATGACAACCTTTTCCATCTTTTTACCAATGCTCTTTTCCCCAAGTTGCAATATTGGGCAAGGACTCTCTCTTCACGTAATTTAGAGGAGGTTAATGACCAAGCTAAGCATCAATATTTCTTTATGCATAAATTTGAGCCATCCCAACCTTCTATGGATACTCATATGTTACTTTAAAATAAGAATAATCATGCCACCAATGATAGTGCTATGGACTCTTATGATACCATTTACACTATTAAAGCTATTATTCTTATCCAATCTTTTGAACAAGTTTCCCCTCCTAACCGTATCACCAATACTCATTTAACTTTAACCAATAACATCAATGTTCATAAACCTTTATCCTAAACATATTAACTAAAATATATACCAAGGCCTATCCCATGAGAACTTGATCCCACTCATACTATGAAATATTGGTATGATCCTAATAAATGTTTTGGTTTCATGTTAGTTGGGGTCATTCTCATGAGACCTATAGGTAGCTTTATAATTTGGCTATGGATTTTATTACTGTTCCCAATTTTGACCATGATTTTATCATTCATCAACGCTAATAATTTTATGACATTACTTCAGAATCTCATGAAACACATACTAAATCTCAAGCTTTGAATAAAGGTAATGCTCATTTGGCCATCTATAAAGATCCTCTTCCAAATCACCAAGATACCCAAGATAATCCCACACCTTCTAACAATAATGTTGACAATATTATTGACCCAAATCCTAAATAAAATTTGGCCAATATGACTAACATGCGAAGGTTGGTTGATTTCATTGATTCTCAACCCATCTCCACCCCTCCATTGTCTCACACATATCATATTATCCAAGAATATTATCCAACTCATTTAAATAAGTTGGGATAAGAATATCTTAAATATTTTAATGAACCAATTCCAACACCTCCCTTGGATAACACTTCCCATTCTATTTCTACCATCCCTCCATCTTTTTAACCTAACACTAATGACACTCAAACTTCTATTAAAACTTATTATAGAAATTCTCAAACCAAAAATGCATCAACTACTCCATATTATAAACTTACCCTCGTATTAAACCTTCTACCTCTTATCAACATAAATTCACATGTACTTCAGTTCCCCCTATTAAGGACCTCCTTCAACACTATGCACCTCTTTCCAATAATATTCTTATGGGTTATTATGAGTGGGATCCTATCATGGAAATCACTAATCTCCCATCCCAAATCCCATTTCTTGAACTTATCCAAACTTTTTTGCATTGTCATAACCATCTTATGCATCATTTTCTCAAAATTAACATCCCTTGTCCTCCTGTAGAAAGACACAAATCAACCTTATTTGGATCTAAAGATAGTATTTTGAAATAGTGAGAAGAGATGTCCATACATGTTGATGAAACAATGGACACTTCTCTCTCCCTCAAATTTTCCATTACTTCCATGATTCCTGATGAGATTTTGCTTCATGTGAATGTTCCTCCTCTATTCAATAGTATCCAAATTGGTGTTGTCAAAGTCAAGATTGCCTTGATTTATGAGCATGCTATCACTCATGTTTCCTCTCTCAGATTTATCAAAACACTTGGATATTTTGAATGTAATCTTAAATCCACATGCAATACATGTCAAGGCTATGATCGAAGGAAAATACCTCCTCTAGGTTGTGTGTGGCTCCTTATTACCATCCCACCTATCACCATTCATGTGAAGGTGATGATATTTAACTTTACTCTATCTTAAAACATTTTTATTGGTAGGCTATGGACTCATCATATTAGAGAAGTTACCTCTTCTTATTACCAATGCATCAAATTTCCTCACAATGGAGCCATTTATAGGATTTAGGGTGACACCAATCCTTAGAATTTCAAACAACTCTAAGACCGAGGTGTATTCAAGATTCCTACCCTTGAAACCTTGTTAAGCATTCTATTTAGTGAATCTCAATGATTTAACTTTCCTACCAATTCCACTCAAGGTTACAATGGTCATTCCAAACTCATTGGGAATATTCCCTTGAACCTCCTAGATTATGATGATGATAAGCCTGATGAGATCAATCTCAAGATTAAAACTTCTGATCTCTCACCTCATCTCATCTCTCAACTTCTCACTTCTTTGAAACCTAATTCTCATCAACCACCTTATGATGACATCTGCATTATCTTAATTAAGACTCGACATTTCATTCATCATGCCATGTTAGATGACAAGGTCATTCTACCTATGCCATTGATTTTCATACACTTGATTATGATGATGGTTATACCTTAGATGATCCATTCTTAGGACGTCTCATTTAGGCCTGAGATGTTGAGATTATTCATTATCATTCATCTTTGCTTCAATATTCTAGTATATTTTTCCATGTTCCATCTTATATCACTCCTAATTTTAACATTTTTCCTTTTGATTATAGGGTAGAGATGGTATAAACACCTTTAGTTTATGAAGAACCTCATAGGAGTATGCTTATAGATCATGATATGACTAATCCATATCACTTTGTTAGATACCATGATCCCTATAGCCTACTTATCTTTAAGATGTGTGTGACTATCCTTTAGCCTTATATATACCACACCCCTCCCTCAATAGAGCCTAGTTCATATCCCATTCTTGCTCCTACTCTAGCTGATTATCTTCCTACTTATAATTTCATTACTCATTTTATATAACCTTTTCAAATCTCTCCATCGACCCCACCTTCTCTTGGTGATGGTTTAATACCTTTACCACAGCTAGCTCCTTCACCCGCTAAAAGGGTTGATCAACCTTATTTAGACATTCATAAAGTTACTAGTCATTAGACTATATAGTATTCCCTATACCAAGCTACCTTAACTTTGGTTTCCACTCCTATGATTACACCTACCAAGACTACTCACAAGCATATATGTTGTTTATACGACATAGATAACTATTCATCCATACATTATCTCAAGTTATGACAATATTCAACATTTTGCATCCTACTACTCTTCAGTCCTTAGATAAGGATAAACCTCCCCAAAAATTATTACCTAAGTATATTCCTAAGTATGAAGAGGTATATTTTCTATGACACCAATGTGACACATCACACTGATTGTTGTCGCATCCTTCAGTAGCATCTCAAAAATCACCTCCTAACCATTCCTGTACCTTCTACCATTCTGACCACAGGTCATTCTCACAAGAAGGCTCCCCATTCTTCCCCCATGGTTCTACCTCATATGGATCCATCTCCTCATGTGGTCTTTTCTTCACCTCTTTTTCCTCCACCTATGAATCCTTCACCCATGGACCTTCCCTCACCCATGGATCCTTCTCCACCCATGATTCCCTCACCCATGGCTCCTTCCCCACTAGTGACCCCTTCATCTCTTATAGAAACCAATCTAATGCATTCTCATGAACATATTTAACATAATATCCCTCATCATCATGATCCTTCAAGCATTCATACCTTTTCTATTGAGGATATTTGATGTAAAGTATTTTCCCATCTTTTACTGAAGATTGATGAGACATTAGTTGTAGTCTGCATTCAACTTCATAGAGACTTATCAGATGCTATGTCTAATGTGTGTGGATAAATATATAATTATTTATGAGCACATTCATGGTATTCTTACATTTTCACTTTGGATTGATTGTGTGATCCAACTTTATCTTTATATATTTGTTATATCATTTGACATTGTGTCAAATTCTTATCTATCTTACATGGTGACTTTGGTTTTGTGATTTATATTGCTTATGATATCATTATGTTCTTTTCTTAGGTTTATTATTTATCATTGACTTCTTTTTCTTAATGAATTCATTTCTTATGATTCCCTTTTTCTTTTTCATGATTGTTTCTTATCTTATCTCTTTAAACATAGATAATTATTATTGTGACTTGGATCTCCCTTTAGTCATTCCATCTTTACCATGTGATTAGTTAGCAAATAATTCATCTCATTATAATCTCCTTTTACTGGTCCACTTTGGATCTCCTTTTATTCTCCTTTATTCTTTTTTTGCAAACTAAACATACATATGGTTGAGACTTGAGATAACATGTTGGTTCATAGTTAAGCCTTAGTGTTCTAATCAGTCTTGTCTTTGGATACTTAGCTTCCTTTAGCCAAAGCTTAAAGCTCCTTCATGTGTATCAATCTATCTCTCATGATTGGTCATTCCAAGTCAATATGGAAGAGGAATATTAAAATCCATAGAAATATACATTCAAAAGCCAAATCATTTAACAAAATGCAACATTACTAATTCTTAAAAGTCAAATCACACTAAAAGATGTGATTTTAAGCACATCTCCTTCTTCTAGTTGAAGCTCAAATTCCACAGTTGGCCTCATGATAGATATGATGTCCATTAGGGAGTGGTAGGCTAGTAGATTAGAAAAAGGAGAATAAAAAAATCTTATAATGCCACCTACTTTCTCACACAAGTACACAATCTTCATAGTAGACTAACGACTCTAATAGGGCTCTTAAGGAACGAGGTGTAGACATGTAAAACTATCCACTAATGAATTCACATATGAATTTAGACCAGTTCTTTCCAATAATTGAATACCTAGCCCAAGAATTTCCATAAGTCTCAAATTTGGCTTCATAACCGTGTAATTAAACCAACTCAACCCATAAATCAAGTAATTTGGGTAAATACACATTGAATTAAATCAAATCTTGCAACAAATGACCAAATGCCTAGATGGTATTAATTAAAGTGAAAATCTTGATCAAAGATTAATTGAATTCATCTATGAGATAATAAATTAATTATCAATAAAAGAAACTCAAATATCAAAGAACATTCTAGAACATACGCATTACCTTTGTGAGTTGTCTCAAATGGAAAATATCAAAAGAATATCCTAAGAATATGCCAAATGGAAAATATCTCAAAGCACACCTATCCAAACCTAATCATTACCATTTAGACACCTTTAAAACTTAACCAAGGTTAACAAAAACAACCAAGGTTACAATTTAACTCATTCAAAGTGATTTTGAAGCCTATAAAAACAAGCCTATAGATCTTCATTTAGAGAGCTTGGATATAGTAGTGTTATTATGAAAAAAATTAGACATGAATGCAAACATAATGTTATAATGCCAAAATTCATCCAAGCCATTTGAGTAGTAATCAAAGCCATATCAAGAAAGACAAGACAAGCCAAGCATGGTGCTAAAGAGAGATGAAGGTAGCCACACTTCATTGCCATAGACTTCATGAGAGCAATCTAAGCAAGCCAACGAAGTAATTTTTTGGAGAAATCAAGGATTTGGTAATAAATTTGTGTTTTGTGTTCATGTTTCTCATTTCTTTCCACTTTTTTTTGTGTGCTTTCAATTGGTTTATTCACCATGCTCCCCCATGATCAAGCCTAGAAATGTTAGATTGTTAGTGAGTTGATTTCATTTTTTTTTGGAACTAACTCTATACTAACCTCCTTTCTTGAGTCAAATTCCTTGATCACAAATGGCATTCCTGATGGGATCTAACCCCACAAATTTGCTTCTAAGGCCTCTTAGCATTATCTCTAACATAGTGTACCCCATATTCTATAGGAAAGTTTAAGTTGTCCAATGTTGGCTCTAGTGGATTAGCACTAATACCCTCATCAAATTGACATACAACATTTTTCTTACCCTTAAAAATTTATTCCCTAAGGTCATATTATAAGTGGGGTCATGTTCCAATCGATCGCTTACATGAGTAATAGGTTCTTAGAAGATGGCCAAATCATCCTAAATTACACCATACAAGTTGTGTATTCTATGTTCAACTGGTGATTAGTTACCTACTACTACTTGATAGATTATTTGTAGGGATAAATTCAAAATTGATCATGGTGAATAAAATGAAAATGTGGTGAGAAAATCATGATTGAGGCACTCTCAAGTATCTGTATATATGTGAATTTCTTGATGAATATAACATGTTATAGCCTAAGCATTCAAAGTGCCATAAAATGTATGAACCCATAAGGATTTAGGTAAAAATGTCTCATCTATAGTTTAAATAATCTCAAAAAAGGATATATGGTCATATAAACACTCAAAACCATTATAACTAAGTGTGGAATTATCATGGTTGTCATGGTGATGATTTATCTCAATGCATACCTGATCCCATGTCAACAAATTATATTGATGAATAACCCAGAAATGTGTAGCTATTCCTTGAAATAAGTAGGGAGTGCATGTATACGTTCATCTTCAAAAGAATAGTAATCCTCCAATTTCTATAAGTACTCTCAAACCATGATTTAACCATGGAACCTAAGTGCCTAGTCTAATTACAAGGGTGGTGTATTCATTACGCATCCACCAATGATTTAAATAGACTTATAGTGCTTAACGAGATTATGTGGAGCATTTATCTATTGACCAACTACAACACATCCTCATCATGTTAGATCATAGGATTTGTGAGTGCAATGTTCAAAAGTAATTTTGGTAGTGTCAGAGATGGATTGTGCATCTATCCATTGAAGTAGATAATTAGAAGTAGGATATACATATTTATTTCCTTGTGTCATGAGTTTATAAATGTGGTTGAGGTCCTTATCAACATCAACTATTTATATAAAAAGGGGTCTTGGTCAATATTGAGAAGAATGACCACATGATGGGTGTCATTATAAAATATTATGTATAACTTCTTGAGACATAAGTTAGCATTGTTGGCGTAGCACCATGGTTGATCAAATAGAGCTATAAAATCATCAGCTTTGTCTAGTTTGATTACTTCAAAATCACCTTTAAATAGGACACCTAGGATATTGATGGTGGAATCTTGAAGAACACCTATAGACACTACTCGATTTTTATTGGCCATGAATAGAATGTGTGGGGAAGGTTGCATAGTGGGACTTCCCATCTTCCTCTAATTATCATTCTTAGAACATTGAATTATGCACTAGTGTCTACCAATATATCTTGTATCATCCAATCATCAATGGATGCATTAAAAATGACCTCTTTATCACATTCAAGATTGGTTTGGACATGAGTCTCTTATGATCATTCATAGTTCAAATGATGATCCAATGAAGTCTTGGTTATGTGTTGTCATAAACAGTTCTTAAGGAGGAGGAGGATGTTCTCACTAATAAAAAGTTGGGTCATTTATTATCATAGCTATTTCTTAAGGAGAAGGATGATGTTCTCACTAATAAAAAGCTTACATATCTCATGAAATTCATCCTACCTTGAGTCCATTGAGATAGCTTGTCTTTGCATCTCAATGCACATGGTAGCATCCTTCTCCTTTAAAAACTCAAATTTGCCTTGTAAGTCATGTACAAAGGCCATTGTGTCATGCAACACTTATTTTTATTTTTGAGCATTAGGGTAGTGTTGAATACTAGGGTAGTGTTGAATACAAGGTTATTTAAGTTAAACCTTCTCAATAGGTGGATTTAAAACTATTTGGGAATGAACATCACTCTGTGTCATATATTGACCTTAGGTCCAATTGGTGGGGTGGTAGAGCATGGTCTCCACTAAAAATCTAGAGTTTTTATGACACAAATTATTCCAGTGCCTTTTTCATTGTGTTCTTTGGTGATAGTCACATATAAGTTAAGGCATTCTTCTAAACAATGCTCATTCTTATAAAATTTACAAGTTAGGTAAAGCAGGAAATTGCACTAGTAGTGATCTATAGATCTAAACTTGTAATAGGTCTTAGGTGAAAAATGACCAATCCCATGTCTATTTACACATCCTTGACCCCAAAAAGATCAACCTCCACCAGTCTCCTGATTATCAGAAGCATAAGTTTGGCAAATTCCTCTCATGTGTTCTTCATGAATCTTATTAATGACTCATAAACCATTAGTATCATGTGTGTACACATCACATATTTTATAGTATAGTTACAATTTAACCTAGGTAACACTAGAAAAAAGGACAACTTATTACATCATGACCATCTTGGAAGATCTCACAAGACTATTTTATTACCATGCAAACATTTCTCTATGGACAATTATTCATGTTATGGCCCTCTCTTTGTAGTAAATAAATTATAAGTCATTATGTGTGTCATGGGAATTATTTCCATTAACTTCTCCAAATGATAAGCCATAGTATCAATATAAGCCTCCATAAAGGGTTTGATCCTCACATCTATATTTCCCATAGCTTCAATGCAGAGAGTAGCTTTCAGTGCATCACATGGGTTAGTAAAGGTATTTTGGGATAGATCTCAGTGAAAAAGAAGTAACATCCCCCACAAACAATTAAGCATGTTGTGTTGGGTTAATATCATATTATAGTTTTGAAAGAAACATTTTCAAATATGCATGATACTCATGCACTCTCTTAGTGATCTCTTGTTTGATATCCTTTATGGAATAAATAATCTATTTATCAAACTCTAGGATGTTAAATTATTGGAGAAAAATAGTTTTTAACAATTCATAGTTCACATTGGCTTGATAAGGGTAAAATTTGTGGTACCATTTATGCATGTGATCCAATAAAGTAGTGGAAAACTAAGTAGCCTTTCATTCTAAATAAGTGATACCCCGTGCTCACTAAATGAGTTCACACTTATGAACATGTTATGCCAGATTTTTGATGCCTAAATATTTGGTGAGATGAAACATCATCTCATATTATACCATAGATGCACTTGGTTGTTGTAGTTGGCCATGTTTTGGCACTCCTCCAATTTCTCCTGAATGCTTGGTGGAGTTCTGCTAACACCTCCAATGCCACTTCCTGATACTCCTTCACTAGAACCACCATTGGTACTTCTTCATATGCCTCTGGCAACAATAGGTGCACCAAAAATAGTGGGAAATGAGGAAGGTTTATTTGATATGGTTGGGATTGTAGTTTTCCCATTATTTATAATAGGTCCACTTGGCATTCGAATGTGAGCCATATGTAATACTTGAAATGGAAAAGTAAATGTTAAAGGTAAATTGCTATGGTGAGCTTGCACTCCCAAATATTCTTCTACTGGTTTAGCTTGAGATTCTTCAAATTTCACATTTTTAGTGTCCCAGTTTCTTACAATAATTTCATCAAAATCAAATACATGAGCATGTGTTGTGGTGGGGTAATTAGGTATATCTATATTGGGTTCCACTATTAGTGCTTTTCAAGCTTCTTCCATATGTACCTATGTTATTGAATGACATAAACCCATGGTCAGGGGGTACTTATTATGCCTTTCCACTCTCCTGTAGACTCCCATGACACTTTTAGTATTCTCTTGTTAACCTTGTACTTAGCCTCATCATACTTACACTTCAACAATTCCTACTGCTTGACTTCCATGCTAAACTCCTAATCTCATACCAATGTATACCCTTCTATTTCCCCACTAGTCACCCTATTCATGCATGGAAGAGTTTAACTATCCATAGGAAAGTTCTCAAGCCTAGAATCAACCATAATATTTTTAATCTCTAAAGGGAACTATTTGATATACCTTTCATGTAAATATATTAGGGATTTAAATTATTCTTCTTTTAGGCAAGAAGATGTAGATACCATATATTTCAAAATATAATTATAAGTGTTCCCTTCTACTAGACATCTATTACTCATGTCCAAGTAGTTTATAACTTGTCCAAGGCCATCCGATGCTCTATCAGCCAAGTAGCCTTACACCCATAATTTATTAAATATTTTTATGCATATTCCTAAATCTAAGCACGTAAGTGCACGTGTAGTTATAAAAAAATGTTTCATATAAATAATCATATAGATGTTGATCTACCCATGTACGTGCATAAATTATTGGTTCAAGATATTGGAGTGTGAAGTTTTCTTTTATTTTTCCAATCTAGCACTCGATATTATCCAAAGAAATTCACTCAACCATCTTCCTACCATCATGTTGACAAGTGCAATGGGTCCTAAAAACAAAACCAAAATGTTGGGTTCTTTTTATTTAGTCTAGCATGACTTATCCTAGTTTCATGCCTAAAGAGAATAAGTAGTCCAATGAGCTAGCACATTGGCATATCATACAAGAATTGTCTTTACACACTCACCTAAAACATTTAGCTTAAGACTATATCTTGTTGGTTCTATCATGTGGTGGTATATGCATTGAGTTCTCTATACTAGGGTGCTTAAACATGCACATAGTCATTTAAACATAAACATAATAGTATATCTAATGCTAAAAATCTTATTCCATAATTAAATCTAATCATCATATAAAAATATGGATGTAAAATGAGAAAAGAGTAGTAATACCATTGGTTTCATAAGAAGATTATAAAATGTGTTTCAGCAGCACAAGTATTCTATCTCATTATAAATAAAATATCACCATACACAGGGTGCATCACATATCAAGGTCACAACTAAGCTCAAGATTACAATTTATAGATCACCATTCCAAAGATTTCCTCTCTAATTAAAACTAGGGGGTATTCAGACATGGCTTTACCCCAAAAATCCTATTACAGTAATAATATCAAAATAATGACTTAACAATGACCAATTCCCTTTATATACCCTTTATATTCTAGATATTCATTATTGTGTTAATATTTTCTTATGAACTGGTATTAGATTTAAGCTTGAATATTCTTCTCTGATGCTTGCACAAATTGATTACTAACCATATCCACTTTCTATGCCATTCTCTAACTCATATACTATTGTTTGACTCTCACATCCTCGATTATTCCATGTTTTTTGCATCCTTGTTCCTTGTGATTTGCTTATCCCATGCCAAGGCCTTTCATGTCATGTCTCTCCCACACCTTGGCTTACTTATGTGCCTCTATTTTTGCACCATTTCCAAAAAGTCTTTAGAATAGATCAATACAAAATTTGGGGTATAACACACACAATAATATTTGATGGATACACCAAGGATAGTCAATGGATTTGATGTATTGACATATAACCTTCTCGAGCACATTATGCTACATATTTAGGTAGGATTTATAATAATGTATATTTTATTCATAATTTTATCGAGTACTAAGGTCTTTGACATGTTTTTATTGTTCCCTTGGATACAAAAGCTAAATTTAGTACCATCTTCAATGCTTCAATGTATCAAGTTTATACATTGCAATAGAGTGGTTATAGTTTGTTTTAGGGATTCGATATGAGTACCCAATTCAACCATAGGCATGTCCTCCTCCACCCCCTCCCCCATCACCATATTTATTTTTACACCATTTAGGATCATTATACAAATCTAGTTGTTACACATATTTAGGATCATTTTATGCACTCAACTATACATCCTATTTAGGTTATTTCTACACAGACATATTAAAAAAAAGTAGTTGTCTCTCCTAGATAGCTAGTTCTTTAGTGCCCATTATATCAAATAATTATGTAGGACTCACATTAGCCATTGTCTACTATAACACATACTAGTTTAATATCACAAATATTTTAGTGTGTTCCATAGTGAACACAAGAATAAATACATTCTCTTACTATATAGCATATTCCACATGATACTAGGCTTCCTAGAGTTATTTATCATCACATGATCCTATGAGTGATGATAATGATGGTTACATTATAGCACCTGATTCCTTGTCATATTTTAGTTCAACTATATATGGAAATTTTCACTCATGAAAGGTGTCCATCACACCATATTATACATGAAATTCATGTGAACATCCTATTGATGGGATCCTTGGTTAACATTATCCACACTCTACAAATCCTAAAAATACAAATATAATAAAATATTTAAAAAATACAAAAAACATTCAAATATTCTAAACCCTTAAATATATGACAAATAATACATTATTTCTTGTTCCATTTTTCATATATGTTATATATCACATATTTCATACATTACATTTTTTTCATACGCACATGCATTTCACGATATATGAGTGTCATGCAGGAAATACAAATTATATATAAATGCATAGATGTTGGACATTCCTATACCCAAGGGCCATGCCAATGTTGGTGATTCTTATTCCATATGTCACATTATTATAGGTTATATATTTCTATGGCATTTCCATTTACCATGTTGATCTAAATTTATGGTTTTCACATGTATTGTTATTACTCAAATTATATATAATATTATATTCCATGGATTTGATTTTTCTATGTTGTGGGACTGACATACATTGATGGTGTTGAATAGTTTAATTTTTTTATGATTCATAATTATTTTTACTTTTAATATAAGCTAATAATTTCTTGTATGCAACCCTCATGGCCTTGTGTGCATAACATTTTATTGTCCATTGTGTGCAACCCTTGGCCTTGTGTGTGTGACATCTTCATATCAGTTTTTGTTTCCCTTGACATTGTGTTGGCTAAATATACTTGTTCACTATTTATATCCCTTAGGATTATGTGTGTAACATATTATTGTTCTTTATATGTCCCTTGGCCTTGTGTTACATTGAGTCTTAATGTGTGTGTCATGGCCATGACATTGTATGATTATGACTGGATAAATATTTTATTATTTTTTGAAATTTTTGAGTTTTTAGTGCCACGCTCCATATCACACACCTCTCCTTTGTATGTGGTGTCATGATACACATTATGCACCTATTCCTATGTAATCTTATTGAATTCTTATATTAGTTATGGTTGTTATTACGTTCTTAATTTCTATATTTATCTTAACATGATACTTATATGCCTTTCACTATATGTCTCATATATACTTTGATGATATATTCAGTATTGTGATGATATATTATCCACATGTTGACATGATTACATCTTATTACATAACATGATAAAATTTACTCTTTTCTATTAAGATGAGTAATTCACATGCTACATGTCTCACCAAAAAAGGGGGCATATTAGTGGGATTATCATAGAGACTTAATCCCCTCTGAGCAAAAAAATAAGATTTTGGCATATAATACATTATTAATAAAATTAAAAGTGGTTTAGATTTCATATGGGATATATACTTACACATTCAAACAAAGTTTTGGGGCATATACCATGCATATGCACTCATTTTACTAAGCATGAGTTATAGGTGCTTAGATTCAGATATACTTGGGTGTATTTACACATAGTTTTATGGGAATAAAAGTTTCACCTTTTTAGATATTCATAAATTAAAACATATTTGGGGACATATGCAATGCATATGCACACATTTATAGGATCATGAGATAAAGGTTTTCAATTCATAATAAAATATCATATAGATGCATTGCATTTTATATCATGTTTTCATTGATTCATGGGGCATGAATATTATTCATGTACATACACACTTTTACAATTTTCTATTTTGTAAACACATTTGATGGTACCTAGAATTGATCACCCTTGAATATATAAGTCTATATGTATAAGTTGACTCATATTTATTGAGGTAATGTGGTTGAAGTTCAATAATTCTCAATGCTCTGAGCTTTACTCAAAGAGAGCTTATATTTGGCTCCCACCTTTCATTTTGAGGTTCAACATTAGTTATATGAGTGGTGTGGTTTATATTCAAAGGTAATACTCCCTATTCATGAGGGTTGGAATATTTATCTTCCCAACCCATGGCCTTGCATTAGTTACATAATTTAGGATTTTATCACCACAATTCTCAAAAGGGTTCAACAATAGGAACCCATTTTCCAAGTGCTTTAGTGGAAAGCAAAATTCTTCATTACTTCAATAATCAAGCTTCACCTCCAACAAGTAAATGGGAAACATGGTCCACCCATTTATAGATGTATTATTTCCTTTTTATTAAGCTTCAAGTTTTAATTAATTCATTTTCAGATTTCATGGACATTGATTGTTGCATTTTCATTGCAAATTACATGGAGAAAAATACAAACTTAGAGCCTTCTCCCAAAGATAGAGTGTGTTTTACACACTTAGGTACATATTTTTATCCTTTTAATCTAGTATTTGTATTGAATTTCAATACTATAAATAAATGGATTATTTTTAGATACTAAAATATGGAATTAGATTTGTAATGATAATGAAATGTTGTGTCTAATACATGTTAGAATGGTTTGTGATAAGAAAAGGAAATGTAATACGTTAAATCTTGTTTTATGGAAAAATGGTTTCAAATCAACATGTAAGATATTAACCTTAAAAAGATTGTAAATAATTTTAATTATATTTAAGATCTAATTTTAAAATTAGATTTATTTATATAAGAGTATATTTGTTAATGTAATAATAAATCATATGAGGATGTTTAAGGAGAATATTTTATTTATCATAAGTTTAGATACAATTGTCAAGAAAAAACATTAAAGTTAAGTTTAGAAAGAGGCAAACAAAACATAAAATAATATTCATGAACAAACACTTCCCAAGATTATACACTTGATGTTCTTTGTCAGCAAAATTGTACATTGTAAGTTTTTAATAAAAGTATATATAGAAAAACATATTTGATGTGTTCATTGGATTCATGGCTCCAAAATCATCATCCACTTTTATAAAATCATGTGCAGATCTCTTATAAATTGATCTCTTTCTTCAAAACCCTAGTCGCACAACAACACCTACGAAGAAAAGAACAAAAAAATGGGGGATACAATCTCAGACATGTATATTCCCTCAATTTTATTAAGTTGTTATGACACTTAACTAAATTTGGCAATTACCACTCCAAATACAATGCATTTTCAACAAGTAGTTTAGTAATGCATGGCATAGTCCTATATGACAATTCACACTTAAAATGAATACATAAAAAAGATTAAATGTTTTAGATTTTTTAATTTCACCTCACTCTCCTAGTCAAGTTATTTATTTCCCTCATTCTCCTTCACTCCATGATTTCATTTTATCTTAGTGAGGCCAAAGCTTACCGTAATCATTCCAAGAAGCTTGACAAAACAACTAATTGATGATGCCACCACATATAAGAGGTAAGTACTAAAAATATACACCTAATAACCCTAAATTTTAGTAATTTTTTTATTGTTTTCATTATTTAATTGGTAATTTATTTATTTTAAACAATTCACCCTGATAACCCTCTTGTTCCTCAGCCTAACCCTCTTCCTAACCCTCCTAAAGTTCCATAAAATCCCCCAGGTGGTCAGGGGAGTCTAGTTAACCACATTATGGAAAATAAAATTGAAATTAAAGAATTAATTAGGAGAGTGAGGGATCCAACTTCCACCAACACCCACCACACCTATCTAACCAATTCTCTAGAGTCATTATTAGGTCAAGTAGACTCTATAACGAGTCAAATTGATAGATGGCCTTTATATCAAGATAGTTGTAGGGATTATTATGTTGATAGATTATCAACATGTGAGGTTAAGAATAAAGACATATCAAAAACCTCCATTTGTCTCTTATTCATTGACCCAACCACCAATGCACCATTTCTAATAATTTCTAAACATTTTCCAATCCATGTTTGCCGACACAATTTAATCACATTCAATTTTTGGGATCGATGGTGGATGGTGTTTGACTATCCACCCAGTAATAACCATAAAGTTTCATTATATTTTTTGAGAAAACTCTACTATGAGTTTATCCTCAATGAGATTTCAAACTATTTTGATTATAGTGAGTTTTATGGTCGAGGGAAAGGCTCTAGATAGGGTTTACCAAGTGCATGTCATGCACCTAATCATCTTGTAAGGATCTATATCCAAAATCCATGTGAACTAGGGATCCCCTCTACATTTCAACAGGTCATGGAGATTGACACTTTACATGCACTTAGTTGATACACTCATTCAGCATACGAGTAGGTTCTCAAAAATTGATGCTAGAGATATGTTATACAGTGTGCATACTCGACCCCACCCTTGTAGAAATTGTGGAGTTATATGCACTAGACCTTATGATGATGATGAAAATGGTGGTTTAGAGGGCTTGAATAATATCCTTATGAGTGATGAGTTTTTGACATAACAACTAATTGATGATGCCACCATGTATAAGAGGTAAGTGCTAAAAATCTACACCTATTAACACTAAATTTTAGTATTTTTTATTGTTTTCATGTTTAATTGGTAATTTATTTATTTTAAATAATTTATCCTACTAACCCTCTTGTTCCTCAGCCTAAACTTCCTCCTAACCCTTGTTCCTTAGCCTAACCCTCCTAAAGATCCAAAAAATTCCCCAGGCTATCAGGAGAGTCTAGTTGACCACATTGTCAAAAAAATGAAATTAAAAAATTAATTAGGATAATGAGGAATCCCACTTCTACCAACACCCACCAAACCTATCTATCAAATTTTCTAAAGTCATTATTAGGTCAAATTGACTCTATAATGAGTAAAACTGACAGATGAGCTTGATATCGAGATAGTTGTAGGGCTTATTATGCTAATAAATTGTCAGCATGTGAGGTAAAGAATAAATACATATCAAAATCCTCCATTTGTGCCTTATTTATTGACCCAACCACCAATTCACCATTTCAAATGTTTTCCAATCCATTGTTTCCAACACAAATTAATCATAGCCAATTTATAGGATTGATGGTAGATGGCGTTTGATTATCCACCATGTAATAACCATGAGGTCTCATTGTATTTTTTAAGGAAACTCTACTATTAGTTTGTCCTCAATGAGATTTCAAATTATTTTGATTATAGTAAGTTTCAGGGTTGAGGAAAAGGCTCTGGAAAGGGTCAACTAGGTGCACATAATGCACCTAATTAGCCTGCAAGGATCTAAATCTAAAAGCTAGTTAAACCTGATATCCCCTCTATAGTTCAAAAGATTATATAGATTGACACTCTTCATGCACTTAGTTCACTCACTGATACACTCATTAAGCATATGAGTAGGCTCTCAGAGACCAATGCTAGAGATACACCACCTAATATGCATACTCAACCCCATCCTTGTAGATCTTGTGGAGCTATATGCACTAGACATTCTAATGACAATGGCACTGATGGTTTAGAGGGCTTAGATAATATACTTATGAGTCATGAGTATTTGTCACACAAATTTGATATGTAGACATTAACCACTACACAGATGTAGGTATATTTATATAAATATCATGTTAAATTCAAGTTATATTTGTAAATTTAATTAAGTTAATAATTAATTTACATAAAAATTGAATTATATATATATATATATATATATATATATATATATATATATATATATTTTTTGTCCCAGGAGGTGACGGTGTCTTCATCATCATAGTCAACATTTTCAGTATTTGATTTAACGCAACCATTATTTGCATTTTAAGATCTAGCTGCTAGCCCATCCACTACTACATTTGTCTATGTTAGGATGACAACTTTTACTTATAAAGAGGTAAAATTTTGAGTTAATCTTATGCTCTATGTACATTTATTCTATGTATATTTTCCTTGTAAGTTTAAGTTAAATTTATCTATCAAGGATCTCAAAATTCAAGTATAGTGATATTAAATACTCTCTTGGTTTATTAAAAGAGAAAAACTTACCATATTTATCTTTGATACTTTACAGAAAATTAATTGAGACCTTATTTACATTCAATTGATGACTCAAGTAGACAATCCTCCATCAATACGAGCTGAGACAGAGATAGAAATTGCTACTACATTGTCATCCACATAGGTATTGATAGAGGTATATATTAACTTGTAATTTTTAATTGTAGAAATAAACTTATTTTAATAATTTGGATACAAACTTGGGGCAAATATAATTTATGTGAATGTATTATGTATGCAGGTTTGTCCCATGACATCTCATAATCCCAGTTAGATGATTCATAGCACAACTTCTCATGTTTCTTCACTATTTTAGACACTTGTTCAAATAGCTGAGCCTACCACTAACTCGTTTGAGTGTCAAAAAAAGATTGAGTAGGACCAAAAGTTTGCAGTAAGTGCATTTTAAATTATTATTTTACTCTAATTTAATTAATTTCTTAACTACTAGTTATATGTATTTTATGTTAATTTTGTAATAATACTTATATTTGAATAGGTTCGGTTGCAAGCGAACTATGAGCATAAGACCCACATTCAGACCTTGGAGCAATCTAATGCATTAGAGGGATCTCCATCTACCAGTAGGGCATCCTAGGGAGAGTCTTATTTGAGGAAGGCAAAGAGATGGAGGTTATTTGATGATTAGGATGTCTTACATGATATGTGTTTTTTTTATATAACTATATGGCAATGTATGCATTTTTGGCATTGTATATGTGTATATGACATTCATCCAAATTAAATACTATGTTGGTAGATGTTGTAATTTTTTTTATGCCTATCATGGTAATCTATGTATTATTGACATTGTACATGTGCTTATATGATTTTTTGATGTTTTCATCTAAAAGTTTTTATTTGATTGTGTGTAGTGGAAATAATTGATGACAGTCTTATCTATTTTGAATTTGTCATCACCCATTTACAAATTTTCAATTGATCATTAGCATAATTTAATTTCACTTAAGTCCCACACCCAATTTTGTTCATACTTTTATAATGCAGAGACATAAAATCATTCATAAATTCTTGCAAATTTCTCACTTTGATACATATACCTACAAACCTGATCTTTCACCTTCACTTGACTCTAATGTATTTTTCGATAGCTTTTCTTGAAAGTAGGCCTACTAATTGTATGCCTTATATGATTATTGTTCATTTATATTTTCTCTCACCTCTTGATAAATCTTTATCAATATGTCTTCTTCTCTCAACTCCTTTTGGTGACCATGTACACAGTCTACTTACTTCTTCCTCTTTGAAAATATATCTTTGCTAAACTTGAAAGATGAAATTCTACCTAAACTTGAATATAATATCTTTATTCTGATAAAAGGCAACCTTAATGACTCGAAAAAGAATATTCACTCATGAGACAATGATCCATCTTTGGCCAAAATCCTTTATCATCCCCTAATACTACTTAATACACAGTTTGTTCTACTATTTGTAAGAAGGCTATGAAATTACTATTCATATGCTCGAAGATAATGAATAATTAAAATCTCACTTATCCACTTTTTTTCTCAACTCAATTCAAAATCCACTCTTAAATAATCTTCTTTTAAACTAGTCAATTATTCATTAGGTGTGCTCTTAACTAGTCACCAATCTCTCAGATTTGCTCTCCAAGAAAAATTACTATTTGAGACACTTTGGATAGGTCTTAATAAAAATAAAGGATTTATGTAGTTGTCAAAACTTACAATAAATAAACCAACTATAGGTCTCTAAGAGATTGATTTCATTCTCAAATTCTATCTTTTTAAGTTTCTAGGTTTCTAGACCTAGTTATTACTCCAATAGGTCAATTTCTCAAAATAGAGCTTGTAGCTCTTAAAAACTATATTTATAGTATTATTTTATAAATTATAACATTTTACAACCCATACTAAAGTTTATATAACTCAAATAAACCAAAACTCATCTTACCTTATGCACAACTTTCTCAAAAATGGTCTTCTATAGGTGTATAGAAAATAGTCCTTGGTACTTGCAATTTAAAACCTCTTGTCAACCAAATGATACATGAAATAATTTATAAGATATATTACCTATATTATAAAAAAAAAAATAGACCTTATTGATCAATCGTTTGAGTTTTAGAGGTGTTTTACTCATGAAACCCTTACTTCGGATTTACTTAGAATTTATGCAGGCTGAGAGCAAATTATTGATAGTTCAGAGAGCTTGTTGGGATTTTATATGATATAATACATGTATATTTGTCTTAAAAAACCTATTAAACTATTACAATACTAAAATTGAGTTCATATAATATTTTTGATGTGTAAATAAGCCTCTAAAAATGATTGTAATAGTAAAAATACATAATTGTTGAGGGTTTCATGAATATAAATGATATTTAAAATTGTAGTCAATATAAAAGGATTAGAATCATATTTTAAAAGGATAATACAATTTAAAACATGTAATAATAATAAGACTTAGAAATATTTATTATGTGCAACAAGAAAACATTTACAAAGTCCTTCTCCACTGAGACAGACCTACAACATATGCTCTAACCTCTTCAAAAATGATATTTTTTGTCCTTTTAAACTCTTTGGTTGGTCTTGTATAGTTCCTCCTCATTAGGAGTGAGGATTATCAGCTTTTTAGAGTCTAAATTAATCTTATTAATTTACTAAACTTTCTTAGATTCTCTCTTACTCATTCAAATTAAACTTACTAAACTGACCTAGTTAATAGGTCTTAGTCACTAATATTCCTATTAGTTGACACTAATTTTGCTCATCTCATTTTATCATGATAATTAATCCCCATTTCCTATTCTATTTATCTAATATCCTCCTCTATTATCCATCATATACTAACCTTACCCATCCCCACCAATCAATTAATTTATCTTAAATCCCTATTATCCTAATCTAATCCTAGTTATCTATTATTTGGGAATTTTAAATTCCCATGACCCCCCCTACACATCTAATAGCCTATGACTAGGCTCTCCTACACCCCTAGTACCTAATCCCTATCTAATCCCATCTCTAAGACTAACTAATCCCTAAGAGGATTCTAGAATTGGAGGATTCTAGAATCTAGAATCCTCTCTAACTTAGCCCCACCTCTCTAGAAGCCTCCAAAATATAGAGGCTTCCAAGGAATTTTAAATTCCTTGGATAATCCTCATCCATTGATCTCCAAAAACCAAATTTTAATATCCACCATTGATCTTTCCCTCCTTCATATATATAAGCAAGTTTGAATCATGTTTAAGAAGAATATTTGATTTATCATGAATTTAGAAATAGTTTTCAAGAACAAACACTATAAATCAAGTTTAAAAAGAGAGGTGAGAAAAACCCAAAACAATTTGAGTAAAAAAAATCCACTCCCCAAAACCATACACTTGATATTTTTCATAAACCAACATTGTATATTGTAAGTTTCTAGTAAAAGTGCACATAGAGAAAAACATATTTGACAATCATATTCATCAGTTTCATGGCTCCAAAATCATCACTCACTTTTCTAAAATTATGTTGGGATCTCTCTCAAGTTTTATCTATGATTTTGTAGGACACATTCAACAAAGTGATGGGTCTCTAATTGGTAATTGCCTCATGATCCCCTATCTTGGGGATGAACTTGATGTTGCCCTGATTGACGAGGTGGCCTAAGGAGTAAGTCAGGATTGGTTTAGAATAAACTCTATGGAGATCAGATCCAATTGTGTCCCATAAGGTTTTATAGACTTCATAGGGGAAACTGTCAATGCTTGGGGATTTATCAAAATCCATCTGCATAACAACTTCCTTAAGGTCATTAACATTAAGATGATGATCACATGGAACTCTCTAAGCTTTTAACAAAGGTTGCACTGAAATGCACCATGATAGTGATGGACAAAGGCTTGGAGGATATTTGGAATCCTGGTAAGCCTATTTGGAGCACTTTTAATGGCTATGATTTTATCTACAACTTGTCTTAACTGAAGGAGAGCAAAAAATTCCTTGGTCACTTTGTCTCCTACTTTCAACTAATGTATCCTTGCTCGGAGTTGTGCTCCTTTGGGCTTCTAATCATTCACAACTTGAAGCTTGTGCCTCCACATGGTAGCCTAAGTATATAAATGAGAGTTTCAAGGTACATCTTCTAATTCCTATGAAACCCTAGGGTATTCACAGTTTATAGCATTCTGAATGTGTTGCCTAAAAATCATTATTTTTTTACCATAGATCCATAGGAAGGAGGTGGTGCAATATATAGTGTCAGACCACCACTCGATCCAGCTATTGTCCCATGTCGGCCTAAGGGCCAAATTTCAAATCTTGGTGATATGTTACATAATCCACTCATGCTTGAGATGGGCAGTGTTTAGCTAGAACTGGGAGCTCTTGGGTTTAACTTGAGGGGAGGTCCAACACATGTGAAAATATAAGGGGTGGTAGTCATAAAAGAAAGAGTCTAGAATGACATACATAGGTCATCCATTGATGAGAGTGAATAAGAAAGGGTCTTACTCAACAAGGAGGGCATGATCAAGATGTTTGAGGACACGATCTTCTCCTTAACAAAAATTAGACTAGGGGAACCACAGGGAACTAGAATCACCCCTTCTGTGATTATTTAGGTCAAAGACCCCAAGTTTGTTTCACATGTAGAACTAAACTTTTTGTTCTTCTACACACTATCTCATGGGAATGTGTCCTTATTTATCTTCCAAATATTCAATCATTTTAAAGTCACCACATAGAATCTAATACACATCTAGGAGGGAATCAACTAACCATCTCTAAAGTAGGGTATGTTCCATAGCATCATTGAAAGCATATAGATTAACAAAGCCAATGATACGATTATCAAAGTCAAAAAGTATATAGACCACTTGATGGGTGGCATTAAAACCCCAAGAAATGATATTTTGAGACAAGTTGGGTGTCAATAGGGTGATGAATCCCCTTGGACAGACTTGTGATAGGTACCCTGATAGAAGGCCCCATACTAAATAGTGTGAGTTGTAGAAGAAAAGGTTTTACTCAACAAGGAGGGCATGATCAAGACATTTGAGGACCCGATCTTCTCCTTGATATAAATTGACTAGGTGAATCATGAAGAATTAGAATCACCCCTTCTATGATGATTTAGGTCAAAGACCCCAAGTTTGTTTCACATGTAGAACTAAACTTTTTGTTCTTCTACACACCATCTCATGGGAAGGTGTCCTTTGTCTTACTCAACAAGTATAGGAGAGAAGAAGAAAAGGTATTACTCAACAAGGAGGGCATGATCAAGATGTTTGAAGACCATATCTTCTCCTTGAAAAAAATTGGACCAGGTGAACCATAGGGAATTAAAATCACCCCTTATGTGATGATTTAGGTTGAAGACCCCAAGTTTTTTTCACATGTAGAACTAAATTTTTTGTTCTTGTACACACCATCTCATGGGAACGTGCCCTTCTTTGTCTTCCATAGATTCAATCATTTTAAATTCACCACATATAATCCAATGTGCATCTATAAAGGAATCAACTAACCATCTCTAAGGTAGGGTGTGTTCCATAGCATCATTGAAAACATACAGATTAATAAAACCAATGATGTGATTATCAAAGTCAAAAAGTGTACAAACCACTTGATGGGTGGCATCGAAACCCCAAGAAATGATATTTTGAGATAAGTTAGGTGCCAACAGGGTGATGAATCCCCCTAGCCAGACTTGTGATAGATACCCTGATAGAAGGTCCCAAGCTAGATAGTGCGAGTTGTAGAATGAAGCAAAAAGCTAAAAATTTTAATTTTTGCATGAAAATAATTTTCATGTGAGTAAAATGATGAAAACTATTCTTGACTATATACTTATGAGTTAGATCAGTGAGTCCTCAAACATTCCAAGAATAAATAATCATTGGGAAACATCCAAATTCATATCAGTTCCCTCAGAGAGGTCTAAGAGGGATGCAAACCGATTGAAAGCTGAGCTTGGGAAATAAAAATCTCCTATCTTTAAGGGTTTCCTTTTATTTGACACATAATAATTATTTGTAGAGGGAGAGGGACTATGTGACTAGTTCATGATAGCCTTGCGATTGAGGGTTAAAAGCTCCATATCTGAATCTAAATCATTCACCCCTGAAAGGGGTTGTGATAAAGGAGCCATAAGAATGAGAGATGGAGGAGACATAAACTGAGCTATCACCTGTGGTGATTTGGAGATGGGAGGCATGGTTTTAACTTGAGTCAATGTCAGGGCTTTGTCGAAAGGGACTAAGGGATGAGATACAACTAGTTGGGGTTTACTATTTCCATGGGTAGTAGTATTTTTCCTATTAGAAACCATGTTCCACCCATAAGAAGATGTGGGTTTTGTCTCAAACCTACTTTTGTCCTGAGAGACCATAGGGGTGGGGACCATTAGGGGACATTCCCTAATCATGTGTTCCAAAAATTAGGACTTGAAATAAGTGTTCATAAGTTTCATGTAGAGGACACACTGAGAGAAACAGTTGTTTCCAACTTGAATGTCAATGGATTATTTAAGATCCTTGGCTAGGTCAATTTTAACACAAACCTTTCTTTGGGGCTGGACTATATATAAATTTGGTTTCTCATGGTAGATATTGTGACAGAGAGGCTTGATAAGTTTGTTGACAAAATTCCATAGAGGCAGAGGTAAGCCTGCAAACTCTACCCAAACAAGGATTTTAAGCTTCACTTGTTCAAAGACTTGAAAGTCTCTGGTCCAATGGGAAAAAACAACCAGGGTGCTGTGAATGAACCTTAGGTCATGGTTAATAATGGCTCTACAGTGTTCAGGTTTATGAAATGAAATAGGAAAAAACTCTTAGTGAGGTTTTAGACTCCTTCCAATTTCATCCCATGGCCTTGCCAATGGTTGTGAACCCATTGTTTTAAAAGGCTCTCTACAGGAACTCGACCAATAAAATAAGTAACAAGGGTAAAATTTTTAAAATAATTATAAGCTTGATCAAACTCTAGTAGTTCCAAAACCACATCTAAAAGAGGATTATCAAAGTTAGAATCAATAGCTTGTGGTAAAATTTTGGGACAAACTTCTAAGATTATTTTTGTGTCATGGCTTCTCTGGTTCCCACCAGTGGTACTTGTATCAAATGATGCAGGAGGGTTTGTGATGACCATTTAATATAGGAGAGGGTGACTAACCTCCCAAGGGATAGATGGGTAGCTTGAATCAATGCAGTAAATGCACTATGAATAACTCTCGCCTAGATTACACATATCGATGGTGTGATGAGAAATAGGTGGAACCCTAAAAACCTATAGACTATAAATGCTCCATACTCTCCTCTCTCCTCCATCGATTCTCAAATGTGTTTTTATCTATCCTATTTTCATGCTTCTTATCTTTTCATTCTTATATTCTCTTAACTTATTTTATCTAACTTCTATAAATTGTATTCTCGTTATATTACTTATCCACTTGACATATTGCTTTTATGTGAGTTAAAATATTCTCTATATAATTATTTTCATCTTTTCAAATGATAATGTTAAAAAAATATAATAAAATGATGTAAACTATAATATTATCTTCTAAATAATTTTTTAAAATAACAATACAATCGAATAAAATAAAGTAATATACTTAGACAAAAACATTTCCATGTGAACTAGAATATTATTCTCATCTTTAAAGTGATATATATATATATATATATATATATATATATATATATATATATATATATATATATATATATATATATATATATATATATATATATATATATATATATATATATACTTTTGACCAGCAAGGAGGAAAGATGATATTAAAGTGACATACTTTTGTCAGCCCACTGAGAAACCAAAGGAATATAAGTGAGAGTTTTGAAGTCTTGGTTGTTTATGGTACATTCGGCTGTTCTATTTTCCTATACTTTTCCTTGCATAAATATTTGAGGTCAGAGTTCTCAAGTCCACTCTCAATTTACAACTTTGAGAAATAAAAAATGGATTTCATAGGAGAAGCTGTTGTTGCTAGAAAATTTTATGAAATGGCCATTCAGATGACTATCACAAAACTTATGAAGGAGGCATGCCTGGTGGTGAACTTCAGGCAAGACTTTGAATGGTTGAAAAACAAACTCACACATTTAAGCGGTTTTCTACAAACATTAGATATAATAAAAAAAAACTATAAACAAAATTCAAACATCTAAAAAAAACCATAAAAAAAGAAACAAAACTTTTTAAAAAGACATTGAAAAAACAAACAGTAAAGAAAAGAAAAACAAATTATATATATATATATATGTGTGTGTGTGTGTGTGTGTGTGTGTGTGTGTGTGTGTGTGTGTGTGTGTGTGTGTGTGTGTGTGTGTGTGTGTGTGTGTGTGTGTGTGTGTTTTTTTAAATCCAAGAGTTTGTTATATCTTTATTCTCAATCAAAAATCATTTTTTTAAAAATTATAATGGATCATTAAGTGAATGTGAATTAAAAAGTTTGTACACAAATTTTCTTAAATTTTTTTATTTTTATTGTAAAATGTAAAATATATAAAGTTTTAATTTATTTTTAAATATAGGGTATATTATTAATAGCTAAATATAATAATGAATGATTGTAATGTATTTTAAGTTTAAAAAATATTTTAATGATGTATTGAATAATTAGTTGTAAATCGATCAATAAGATATTCATGAGTTGATAAAGTGATTTGAATATTACAAGCACCATACCTGAGTATAGTCGATTGTTGGTATTCTCAGATCTAATTGTGTCCAAGACTGATTCTCAAATCCGATTGTATCCCAAACCAATTGGAGCTTCAATCAATAAAAATAATGTAAAAATGATGATTTGTTATACCATTCACTAAAGTACAAATCCCTTTGATGTGACTTAGCCCAATGAGGCTGCCAAGGAGATATGTTTTCTTTAAGCAAGAGTTCTCTTTCTTTATCAACTATCTGATCCTCCTTATGTTCCCATACCATAGGTCCATCAAGGGAAAGGGTGATGGGGTGAGGACAAGATGAACTATTTGGTCGAGGTGGCACATAAAACTCCAAATCAGATTGAGAATGCAAGGTAGAAGGCTCTTTGGGAAGATCTTGAAGGAGGGGAGATGGGATGTGTTTAGGCATATAATCTTATCTTTGGTTTAAACCTTCCATCACACCTTGAATTAGTATCTTCATCTTTGTCTCTAGTTCCTCTATTTTCTTGGCTAAGTTCTCTTGGAAAAGTTTCTCTTGAAGATCATAGGAATCATCATGTGGATAAGGAGTGCATGAGGGCTGCCAAGGAACACAATAAGCTTCTTGAAGAATGGTGGGAGGGGTTTACAAAGGATCAACTCCATCTTCCACTTCACACTCTTGGACAATGCTTCTATCTTATTTCTTACCCCATGACTCTACTATCTTGCTCCAACTTAGGACATTTAGATTGGAAGAGTTTTTTTGAGGAAGAGTGGAAGGGGTGTGTATCGGATCAAAATCCTTCTCAACTTCACAATTTTTGTCAAGGATTTTCTCCTCTTTCTTTCCCCATGATTTCACTATCTTACTCCAACTTAAGATGCTAGGATTAGAGGTCTCTTTTTTAAGTGGTGGAGATGTAATGTGAGAGGGTAATGAAAGTTTGAACTCCATTTATTTGGCTGCTAACATGGACAATTGTAAATGAATATTATCCAACTCAATTTTCCTATCAATATTAGATTCAAACGCAATATTTCTTCTTTCAACTCTCTCCTCCAACCGATTGGGAAAAAGATGACTTTGATAGGCTTGATTTGTCTCATGAGTAAAGGTCATGTGTGGCTAGTAGGAAAGTTGGGGAAGTGGATATGAAGACTGATATGTATGGTGAGGTTGTCTGTCATGAACTCCTAGCCTATCCTCTAAGTAATAAACTAGACCACTCACATCAAGCATCTCACTTGTGAAACTTTGCCAATTAGATCTCTCAATAGGTACCCACTCTCTTTTGACCAACTCTAATGCTTTTCTCACCCTATGGATGACATGATTAGGAACCTCTATACCACATCCCCTTTGAGTATCAAGATATAACATATACCTTCCATAGCCCAAGAGTGTCTTTTTGAAGGTTGAAATGGGTTGGCTTGAGAAATGGCTTAGTTGACTAGGAGGAGTAAAACATTGAGAAGGCTAGTTATAGGAATAATATACTTCATGAATGGGCTAAAAAGGATCATATTGGAGCTGATGAAATTAATATTTAGGCTTATAAGGATCATTACAAGACTTACCAAGGACTTTTTCATATTGATATGGAATGGTACAAGCTTGGAAGCTATCACCAACTTGTGTAAAATTGAATCCAATACCCAAATTAGATATGAATATTCATTGGAAGCAAGAACTCAAAGAAATATGATACCATTAATTTTAAAAGGATCACCTAGGCTACTTGAATAGATAATATAGCTTTAGATTTGCCATTGATGCTTGAAAATATGCCTCCAAAGGTTGATTATTGAGATACAACACCAAAAATATCTCAATCTCTTGGAAAAAGAATCCCACTGGGCATGCCAAAAAGATGTTGTCACTTGTATTTGCACACTTTGAAGAGATTCAAAGCTATACTCATCCAATTGGCACAATGGAATCACCTCTAGGCTTGTGGGCAGCCTAAGGAATGAGGTGAGTCTCTAGATAGGGCCAGCTCCCTTGATGTACCACTTAGGATTGTAACTACTACTAACTTTACGGGGTGAAAATGGAGAGAGATAAATGAAATAAAACTAATCTAATGGAGTTGATACACCAATATATTTATGACATCAAACCATATCATATTACACTTGAAATCAATCAAAGGACAAACTAAATATACACTCTCCAATCTATGTCTTCTTATATTAATGTTATATTGTGGAGTTATGGATGAATGTGTAAAGATAGGAGGACTAGATATGAGGCCTTGAATGGAACTAATGAAGATGCTAACTCATTTAAACTTTGAAATTTCTTGGAACATATCACATGCCCTCCAAGAATAAGCTGTAAATAGGTGAGAGAATGTGATAACTTGCTAAGGAATTCATAGTCTTCACTAAGAAAATTCAACATTCAAGTAAATAACACTATAAAAAGTCATAAAATAGGTAAAAATTATTAATTTTATTGATCAAAAGGTATATAAATTAGTAATGCTTCACCATAATTAGGTGGAGCATCTAATACAATGCCAAAATGGTTAGTTCTTATAGACTTGTGAGAGAGAGAAGAAGAGAGAAGACCAAGGGTCATAAGGACACTTGTAAATATGATACAAGGAGTTAATTTTTCATGTGGATATGGTATGGTATGAACCATGGAAGGTCAAGATATGCAAGTGTCAATCCAAGTCACAAACTTCATGAAAAGTGGCAGGAAAACTCCTCAACTGGCTTAGAAAATTGCCTTCATGATTGGAGTTGTTAGAACATCTCATATCTAATTAGTATCAAGTCTGATGATTTTATTTTAGGGTAGGGATATCATAAATTCCTCTCTAATAAATGGTTGCATTCTTTGTCTTCTAAAAATAACTAGAAAGGAACCATCATCATTTGCAGTCCAAAAAGAACTCCTTTCATGCACCTTGCCCACTTGGCCTCCAAATTGGATTCAATTTCCCATTAAAATCCATGGGAGGGAGTGGATTATAATTTTAAATAACCTCCATGTCCCTAGAATCATTAGGCACACCTTAAATTCAATTCACATGAATCTTTTCCATCTTCTTCACTAGCTTGTCTAAAAGGCTAATTTTGATTGGCTGAGTTGAAGCTATTTTTTAATGCAATTATGAGTTTCTTTAGAGTATTAAATTGAAATGAGGTGTTATCTCAAGTTTATATATTCCTTCTAAATTTTTTTTGTCTCTTGACTCCTGATAGAACCTAAAAAAGACTCAAAACAATGATAAAACCCCTATTTCTACCTCCATCTGTATAAGTCCATACAACACAAAAGCATTCGAAGAAGCTTGAGTGAGTCCTATGAAATTTTCAATAAATCTCATGGTAAAACTATTTCCTTATATTAGATTTTCAACTCCACTTTCCCAGTCAGGTCTCTACAAAGGTTTTGGAAGGGTTTTTGAGTAGTTTTCATTTTTAAGCATTGTTCATAAAAGTTACACATTCAACCTCTAAAAAAATTCCAAAAATTTTGTGTTCAAGGACCTTAATAACTACCAAAACCATTTTCAACTCCCATGAAAAACACCAAAAGAGATATGAACACTTAAAATTACCCATTCGAGCCCTTTCTTCCATTTACATAGGCTTAAAGTTGGTTCCAAGCCAAAATTGGGTTCCCCTGAAACCTCTTTTATCTGCAAAGGCTTAAATTTTTTTTTACCCATCCTTTAAACATGTTTAAAAATGGTAGAAGGCATAATTAAGGCTAGAAGTATGAATGATATCCTCTTTGGATGCTAGGCTTAATCCTTACTTAATAGGTTTGTCTATAAACCCTAGTGTTTAGACCACCTTGTTTTTTTTTCACTCTTATTTTAAAGATTATCCATGTTTGTATGAATGTGTTTCAAATTATCCAACCTTCACACAAGGTCCTCCAAGCTTCTGGTTCACCCCTTTCACCTCTTTTCCTCGGACTTGCATGTTTATGCATAAGGGAAAGTACACCCTATATAAGACAAAATAGTAGGTACTTTCCCTATTTTATCAAATAACTTGAATGGTTAAAGAGATTCCTAAACTCATACACATGATATGTACCAATTTTTATCCCTTGGTAAGGTCTTTAGACCCTCCAACCTCCTGATTTCTCAAACAAACTTGTTAAGGAAAATTGTATGCAGGATTCTTTGAATGTTGATTGTGTTTTACATCTTTAAGAGCCTTTCCCTTGTTTGATCTACATCATGATAGATTCATGATATTATGTTAAATGTTATTAATATTATTTAATCCCCATTTATCCATTTGACCTAGCCCAAACCTCACAAGAATCACCTTTTGTCATCTCATTATCAACACAGTTAATCCTCATGGTTATAGGTGTAATAGGGTTATAGGGTACAAAGGTTTGCTCTATCATGTTAAGGGAATATAAAGATTACACTAGTCTCAATTGAGGTATTCATATATTTACCCTAACCTTCTAACCTTTCCTATCCCTTCACATGCACTTGTGGTTCCAACTAAGTTCTCCACTGCCCTTGTTGACTGAAACACATGCTTGTTGACCCTATTTATAGGTGGTTTTGTTTCTAATTGGCTTGTTCATGGTGTTAAGAGACTCATTTGAAACCTATTGTGGTCGCATAACATCCTTTTACTTTATAAATCAGTTCAATTTTTCTACAACCACACCATACACATTCATACTAGTCTCTTGCCTATTTACTAGGACACTTTGCTCTTAATACCCTATTATAGGTGTTTATAGGCTTGTCCAAGGTGATTTTGGATAAAACCTTCTTAAGCTCACCTTGAAGGTCAAAACCTACTTGATCAACTTTGAACCCACATTATATGGCTAAACACCATCATAATACATGCATATTCATTGTTCCTTCACCAAACCTGTCTGACCCTTGTAGGTGGCAATTCCTTGCTTGAGGAGGGTCCCTGTAGGTGGTCATGGGGGCATACAATACTTTACCTTAGTATTCTCTTGATGCCTCTAATTTAATTTTGCCTTATTACAATAGTATATTCATCCCATTCATGAGGTTATTCTCAATATTGTTCCTCAAGTTAACAAAAGGCCATTTACTCCTACAGGCCTATAGACATCATTGAAGTTTTTCAATGAGTTCTGAGGCACATTTGAGGCTTTTCAAAACCATCTTATACTAATTTTTTCACCTTCAAATTTGGTAGGGTTCTTATCATATGATAGGGAAACAAGGTTCACCTATTTAGACACCTTGAAACCTTTAGTGAACAGGTTATGGAAGGTCATGAAAAACCCCATGACCTTTATTTTACTCTTTTAGGGATTGATCCCAAAACTCAATCTTGACCTTCAAATAGGACTTCATGATCTTTTGGCCTTCTAGGAGATTTTCATAGGTCTATTATGAATTTTATTTATATCTTGAGACCTCCAAGAGGTGTCATATTATTCCAACCCTCCGTATAATACTTGAATCTCCTATTCAACCACCTGTAGATGTGTTTTGATGCTCAAACAGTAGACTGGGCATGAACAAATAGAAACAATGAGTGAAAATGAAACTCATATGCTTTTGAAAAACCTCCTAATGCACCTCAAGTAGAACCAAGAAGTTTTGACACACATCAACCTTCTCATACCTCACTATGATGTCAATAAATGGCCCTGTGGGTGTGCATTGGGAAAATTATGGAGGTAGAGCATGAAATGTGGAAAAATATGATGGAACTAGCTTCAAGACTACTCAAATACCATTATAAATCTTAAAACATATGATATTCATCAAGAAACATCTTGGAAATAGCTTTAAAACACCTTTCCCAACTTGAAAACACTTGCATACATGTGAAAATGAATAGACAGAGGCATCAAGTGACTACTTGGTATGGCATATGAGCATATGGTCTAACCTACAACTCCCCAAGCATACAAAAGAACTTAATTCAACTCCTAAAGTCTTAGATAATCTAATACACCTCTATTACCACTTCATAGATAGGATAGACAAGCTTATGCATGGGACTGCAACTGAAAATGTGCAAAGAGTTGACAATAGAGGGGAACAAGCTTGGGAGCAAACCAAGAGGTAACATGGTGAAACCCAAACATGAAAGGGGGTCATCACATGACCCAGAGGCTTATGTTACCCTCTTTTCAAAATTAATTAGACACCTATAGGAGAGAGACACTTAATAAACAAAAGCACTCTAACTAAAATTGCACATGGTGACACCTTCTTGCATCATAGACCAAATTGTTCATCCAAACCTTATGAATAATGAAACCAAGAATGCAGAACTTAAATGAAAGAAGACAACATCTTTTGGAGCCAACATCACCAACTAGTTCATATGTATTTGGCCAAAATGAAGTAAAACCTATAGAGTGCATGAAATAGCTAACAAAAATGCACAATCAACTTGTTAGTGATGGCTCATAAAGCACAATTGATCAATATTGAAAATACATATATGAAAATTAAGGTATCTTAGTTTATTATAATCTCCCAAAAGCATTTGCCCTGAAAGCATCTTCACCTTACAAATACTCATCTCTATTGGGAAAGTATTTAAGTGATTGATAGGAATGGGTGTGGGGTACATGTCTCCACTAAGTCACATGGGATGCCTTTAAATTTTACACATGGGTGCATGCCAGGCATAGTTTGTCTATGGGGCTCCTTGATTGAGTGATGTCTAAAGTCAAAAGGTGATTGAAGCATCTTTTGACTCTTGTGTGCACATGGTAAGTGGAATATGTTGGCCACTATTGTTGATTGGTCTCACATGTGGAGTGGGGAACTATATTTGGTATCATACGGTGGTGGGGTTCTTCAGTCAAAAGTGGGAATCAAATTTTGACCTTCCACATGTGGGGAACACAAGTTACTATTGATCACTATTGATCCCATCAGGACTATGTGTTGTATTTCCTGTTTCCTCTTTGATTCTCTCTTCTTTCATGTAATTTCTATAAGTAAATGATGCATTCCTTTGTAATGTAATCAAGATGTGTGAAGACTTGTTAAATATTTTTATGCAAGTTTGGCTGTAATATTAACATATGTTCATAGAAGAAAGAAGGTTGAGAGAAAGGAGAGATGTGTGATAGGGTGTTGTCATCGGTTATTCTCCCTATTATTACTGGTAATAGAAGGATAGAAAAATTTCTCTAGTGGATGTAGCCCATTGGGTGAACCATGTTATATTGTTGTCACCTGTGTTGTGCATGTTTTGATTTATTTTCTATAAGTTGTTTATTTTCGTTTCATAACTTCTCTTGATTATGATTTAGGTGATATTTATGTATTAATTATCATAACATCTTGAGACAGTATTATAGAGGCATAAATATCTGAAAACCCTCAAAAGGTCTAGTCCTAGAGCCAATTTTGAATACACGAACTTCAAAAGGTGATTGAAGTGTATTTTGAGTCTTGTGTGCACATGGGAAGTGGAAGACATTGACCATTATTGTTTATTGGTCTCACATGTGGAGTAAGGAACCATATTTGGTGTCATATGGTGGTGGGGTTCTTCAATCAAAAGTGAGAATCAAATTTTGACCTTTCACATGTGGGGAACACAAGGTCGTGGTGTTGTATTTCCTCTTTGATTCTCTCTTCTCTCTTTTCTCATGTAATTTCTATAATAAAATGATGCATTACTTTGTAATGTGATCAAGATGTTTGAAGACTTGTTAAATATTTGTATGCAAGTTTGGTTGTAAGATTAACATATGTGCAAAGAAGAAAGAAGGTTGAGAGAAAGGAGAGAGGTGTGACAGGGTGTTATCACTGGTTATTCTCCCTATTATTGCTGGTAATAGAAGTATAGAAACATTGCTTTGGTAGATGTATCTCATTGGGTGAACCAGGTTATAATGTTGTCTCCTATGTTATGCATGGTTTGATTTATTTTTTATAAGTTGTTTATTTTTGTTTCGTAGCTTCTCTTGATTACGATTTAGGGGATATGTATGTATTGATTATCCTAACATCTTGAGACATTATTATAGAGGCATAAATATCTGAAAACCCTTAAAAGGTCTAGTCCTAGAGCCAAGTTTGAATACATGAACTTCAAATTTTTGTAATAATTTATGATTATTTGTAGATTTAAGCATACGCAGAGTAAATGGCTATATAATCTTAACATCTCCATGAGTTTCTGAACCACTAAGGGTTCATCCCTTATACTATGAGTCAAGGTCCTCTGGATCTACTGCTAGAAAGTTATCCTCCACCGGTGCCAAGCAATTGGCATCCACTCCTAAATTTTCTTTTCCTCTCCTCTTCCTTAGTAGGGGAAGGGGTTGGTGGTAGGGGTTGGAGTCTACCATTACACATGAAATATTGGTTAGTTTGTCTTGATGCTCTTCCCTAATGTAGAGTGATGAAAAAATAGGTGTAATCATTCCTCTACCTCCTAGGTGGGGCATCATGGTTTCTTTGGCTCCTTTGGAGAACACTTAGCATGAGTAGGTTACACTTAATTTTCATGCAGGAAAACCCTCTTCTTAGCTAAAATTCCTCTCAAGGATGATCTGCTACCATCACTTTTTGGCGCCATTGCTTGTGCACTATTTCCACACTTGCTTTAGTATCCTAATATGATATTTTGGTACTGTTGTTGTATTCGTGTATTTAACCACCATTTTATTTAAGTTGTTTTGAGACATATATTTTGTTGGCATATATTTTGGGTTGTGAATACGAACCAACCATATTTTTGTTGTAACTATTTGTACAACTTATTTTTTTTAGTGAATAGTTAATATAATAATCACAAATATTTGAAGTCTCGGTTGTTTATAGTGCATTCGGCTCTTATATTTTCCTGCATCAATATTTCAGATCAGAGTTCTCAATTCCTCTCTCACTCTCACTTTTCAAACTTTAAGAAATCAAAAATGGCTTTCGTTGGAGAAGCTGTTGTTGGAAAAACCTGCGAAATGGCCATTCAGATGGCTGTCCAAAAACTTGTGAAGGAGGCAGGCCTCGTGGTGAACTTCAGGCAAGATTTTGAATGGCTGAATAAGAAAATCACACATCTAAGCGGTTTTCTCACAGATGCTGATGAACGGTCTAAACAAAAGGTTGCAGTGAGAACATGGCTTCAGGAGATTCAGGACATTGTCTTGCAAGCAGAGGACATAGTGGAAGAATGTGCTGTAGAAACTATGTATACTAACAGCGTTCCATCATGTGGGCTGAGTTGGAATCAAAGCATTTTTTGCTATAGAATGGGGCGAAAAATCAAAGATGTCAAAGAAACGATCAGAGGCATTATTGAAGATGCAAGCCTACTGAGGATAACTCATGGCAATGTTTTGTCGGTAGAACAGGCATCAAGCAGCACATTGCGAAGAGCAGACTGGAAGAGATCGAGTGTGTTGCCAAGTGATTCACAGCCTGTGGGGATTGACAGCAAAGTTGAAGACATAATCAGATTGTTAGACGACTCCCACCTTCCAGTCGTTGCAGTTGTCGGAATGGGGGGGATGGGAAAAATATATCTTCTTCAGCATGTCTACAACAAAATAAAACAAAGGTTTGAGATATCTATTTGGCTTTCGATTTCTCAATCCTACTCTGTTTCTAATTTGCAATATGATATAGCCAAGCAATATGACATAGCCAAGCCTGATGATAGACCCAATAATAAAGGTTTAAGTGAGAACATTGTGGATGGTAAGGTCAGTGAACAAGTTGCAGCCCAGTTAATTAATTCCAAATTGGAAGGAAAGAAGTCTCTGATTGTGCTTGATGATGTGTGGAAGCCAATCACCGAGGAAAATTTGATAGACAGACTTGGCCTCCATAACTGCAAAATTGTGATTACAACAAGAACTAAAGAAGTTTGCAGAAATGTGGAGGCAGAAATGTATGAGATGGAAAAGTTGTCTGAAGAAGACAGTTGGGAGCTGTTTTGTGTTCATAGCTTTCTAAAATCTGTTGAAAATAAACAGCCACGGGAGCTTGAGGAAGTTGCTCATAACATTCTAAGGGAATGCGGTAACCTGCCATTGGCGATAAAGACAACAGCAGCATCTGTGGCCGGCCTCACACTCCGGAGGGAATGGGACTTCAAATTAAGGCAGCTGAAAGAGGTATCTGCTCTTAATAATCCCATGAAAATTATGAAATTGAGTTATGACTGTTTGCCAGCACGTCTTAAAACTTGATTTGCCTATTTCTCCTTTTTCCCCGAGGATAGGAGAAGGGTTCATTCCTGAAGAAAGAGATCAGTGGGATATCGGATGGAGTTATTTGTATGAAATGGCCAATCTCTGTTTGGTTGAAGTACGGGAAGAACGGAAATACTCCACAATTATTTCTGAATATGAGCTAAAGAAGTACTGTAGAGTTCACGATCTGTTACTTGATTTGGCCATTTATATATGTAGAGAGAATAAATGTGCTTTTGATGTTGAACATGCCTTCACAAAGGGACCTTCCAGGGAAACAAGTGGTGCCTTGTACCGGATTTTACTGCCCAAGAAGAGTATAGTTGGTGATGTCATAGCACAGAGTCGTCCTGCAGGTTCTCCCAGGCTTCTCCGCTCATTCTCATTGTATAACAATGGCAAAAGAAATATTCCTGCAAAGATGTTTGTGAATATGAGATCACTGCGGGTCCTTGACTTGAGCAGGAATGATGGGATCAGTACATTGCCTGATTGTGTTGGAGAAATGAAGCTTCTTAAGGTCTTAAATCTAGCAAACACGAGCATTGCGAAGGTACCAAGGTGTGTTAGAAGGCTTAAGAGTCTTCTATTCCTTGATGTTTCTGGGTGCCTTACAGATGAACTACCAGTGTGGATAGGTGAACTGAAATGTCTTCAGCATATCAATGTAGGGAGTTTGATCGATATGCCAAAGGGAATATCAAAGCTCCAGTCTCTGCGGATACTGAGATCAGATCATGGGTTTGAATTCTCTAGTGGGAATGAGAATGATGAAGGGTTATTAAAGTTAAGAGGATGTTGGCAGTATGATCGAGCTCCAAGAGGTACACATAATTGTTAAAAATGAAAGGGATTGGAGGAGTATAGAAAGAGAGATACTTGGGCGTTTGGTGAAGATGCGCCATTTCAGAATGAGGAGAGAGTTTGTTGTTTGGGAACAACATGCATATCCGTCTTTTCCAGAGAATTTGAGTAAAGCTATGGCAGATCTGGAAAGTCTTTACTTACATGACTTAGCGGTGACAAGTAGTTTATGTAGTTTTGCAAATTTGAGGGAACTCGCTTTAGAGAATTGTGAATGGAGTGAGAGTAATTATCCGGAATTCGAAAACATGGCCAACTTAGTGAGTTTGGTGTTGTATAGGAATGAGAGGTGCAGAGAATTGCCAAAGGCGTTTGGAAAGTCGTCGGGGTTTCCAAAGCTTCATTTCTTGTTGATACAAGGTTTCTATGAATTGGAGGAGTTTCCAGAATTGGAAGATGGAGCCATGCCATGCCTTGAGGTGTTTAAGCTTCAATTATGTAGAAGAGTGAAGAAAGTTCAATTACATGTGGACAGGGACAGAAGAAGTTGGGGAGAGGCTAAAGGAAGGGGGGCAAGATTCGCACAAAATCAAAGCCCGCAATCCGGCCATCATTATTACTGGATAATTTTTAATTAGTTTTTGGTCTCAACATATTGCTTTTCTTCTTTTTTCTGGAGGATTCCGTGACATCTTTATAAAAAATGATTATCATTGTAACAAATTTAATATTTAAAATTAACCATAATTTAATGAAAACAAATATTTATCATTGAAGTTTATTATTGTAAAAGATTATTATTATTTTTTATATTTAATTATAGTGAAAGAAGAGTTTTTCATTCAAATATGAAATATTTTAATATTTTTATTATTCTTTAACTGTATAATTACTTATATTTTTAATAGAAAATATATAATATAATATTATAAATTTAAGGATTTTTAAAGAATTGTGTTCAATAATGGTAATTTAGAGGTGGTGGTAAAGTGTAATATTTATGAGTTGTTAATAATAAATGGTCATATTAAATTTTATATTTGATTGTAATAGGATGCTTTAGATATTAAAATTGACATTCATTTGATTGTTATATGAAATCGTACTAGTTTGGACATACAATAGAGTATAGAGCTTTTTTTTTTTTTTAGGAAAAAGTTTTTTGATATTAACATATTGTTGTAGCTAGATTGAGGTTATTAATTTTGTATATTGTGTGTGGTTGGTAGGGGAAGAAATTAGAAGTTGTTTTAAATAGAAATTTAGTTTTACATCAAAATGAAATACATCTACCCATACTCATTTTATTAAGCCTAATTATATGTAAAACAATAAAATTACAATTAATTAATATTTTGATTCTTAAGTGTTGGTGATTTAAATGACAAAAAAAGGGTTTAGAATTTTTTCTTGATTTTTCGGTAATCTTGAAACAACTGTAACAAATTTGATAACATAATCAGGTTTTAGTTATAATACAGTGAGAACCTAGAAAACCATCACATTCCATTTTTACAGTCAAACTATTTATCTATTTTTGTTATAATAATTGGCATTATACACCATGTGGATTTGATATCGATTGCTATAGATATTATTCCATAGAGAATATTTAAATGCTTTTGTTGGGTTTCTTTTGTTCTACTTCAACCTAACATATTCACGTGTCCTAGTCTTGTGCCACTTACATGCAAACCCCAAACACTAAGATATATCACACAAGGTAAACCTTGTGCATTCATCCAAAGCACAAAGAGATTATGGGCCTCCATTGGGATAGTTGGAAATGGAGAGAACCTTAGGTCTTTCACGCTGGTTAAGCTAAGAACTAATGGCAAATTTTATTTGACTATGCAATATTTACTTAAACACATAAGTACTTAAATGTAAAATGATTCAAAACTCAATGCAAGATAAAGACATAGTACACCACAAATCTGAACATATTCATTAACATACTCACGTATCACATAAACACAAGCAAAAGCCTAGTATCATTCTAGCAATATGACATTATTCTTACAAAAAGTCTCTCAACTAAGTGGTAGCAATAATAATACCCTCAATAATAACAACAGTAGCAACAATAATAGTAACAATAATTTGTTTTATCCAACAAAGCGAGGTATTTATACATGATCCTACCAGTCATTTATAGTTACAAACAATGAATAAGTGCCCATACATGACACAACTATTTTATTACAATTAGAATCTATTATTACAAAATAATTGACATTTTCCTATACACAATGCTAAATCTTCACCATCAAGGACTATATTCTCATATTTGGTTTGGTCATTACATTTCCAAATGATTCACTCTTGTTGGGTTAGACACGATCTCTACCTTTCATACACCGTAATTTGTGCAACTATCTTCTGTTAGGTTGTGGAGCTAAAAGCTTCACTGATGCAGACATGGAGGAGGTTGTAGGATGAGTTGTTGAGTGTCACAGTCTTTGGCGTTGGTCTGGCCAACCGACATCGACAGGTAGGAGACAGGATGCAACCGACATCGGTCAGAGATCGGCCGACGTCGGCGACCCCTAGGCGGACAGGGACCGACGTCGGTCGCCTGTGTGGTTCGACTGCGAGCTTATTACGGGCAGTTAGCTAACGAACCAAGTGTTTGCATGATGAGATCTATTTTTAGACTGAGAGCTGCGGATCTAATTATTGTAATTAGATGTCTAATCATTGTTTGGATGAGATCTATATAATAGACTCATGGTTGTATTGGAAAGGTGTTCTAGTTTGAGTTGAGCAAAGTTTGCTCCTTCTGTGTGTGAGGTGAGCAAGGGTGTTCCTCCTAGTTCCATAGCAGTACCTAGGTGGGTGCTGGTTTTGGAGATTCAATAGGATTCTTCAGGTGTGTAGGATCTTGGTCACAGTTGCATGGCTTATATAGGAGATCTACATGGTAAGTAAGATCGTTGATCTGCAGGTGTATGTGTGTGCAAGGTCAAGGTTCACAGGTGTGTAGAACCGGGTTGATTTGCAGGTGTGCAGGATCATATAGGACAGCAACACAACAGGGAGCAGTATCAGGCAGGATCTAATTGGAGTACAGGTGTGTACTCGGATAGAGCAAAGAGGAAGGCAAGGGAGTTCCTTCCATAAGTATGGTCTGTTGAATTGCAAGTTGTTGCAGGTTCATGGGAGATCTAATTGAAGTACTTTGAGTACTTGTGGAGCACGTGGAGTGCTTGTGGAGTGCGTGGAGCACTTGTGGTGTGCATGGAGCACAGGAGGTGAACACCAACTCTGTATTTTAAGTTGGGTGTTGGGACTTGAGAGGGAGAGCTTTGGGGAGAAGAATTACTGTTCACTTGAGGTGTGGCGAGCCTCTGAAGAGGTGGTGGAGAAGAAGTGGCATCTTCTTTATTGTATTCTTTTCTGTATAAAGTGTTAATACAAGTTGTGTATTGTCTCTCATATCATGTGTTATTCTGAATTCTAGTTACTTGGTGAATCTGGTTAATTTCCGCATATTAAGTTGCTTGATTTGGTAATCATATTGTGCTCTTTTGGTGGAGCAAGATCCTGACAAGTGGTATCAGAGCAAGGTTGTTGGCTCATAGCTTGATACCACTGACAAGTGGTATCAGAGCTTTTGGTTGGGATACTAACAGATTGGTTTAGATGTGGGTAGTGTGTTTTGATTACAGGTCACTCTCAGGGGTTTCTGATTGAGTGGGAGTAGAGCAACGACAAATCAAAGTAAGCTAAGAATGGAAGAGTTGAAAAGCACAGATGGTCTCTTAAGGTCCTATGGAAAGAAAGAGCAGGTAAAAGAATATTGTTGGTCTGTGGAAGATCAGCATGAAGAAACTGAAGAAGCAGATGTTGCAGGTGTTGTTGCACAGGATGCTCTGGGAGGTTTCTTGGATAAAGTTGAATCTTGGTTAAAAGATTCGGTTGCCTCTTTCCATGCAGCCCTAGGTAGAGGAGCTGGTGAGCCTTGCCAAAGAATTGGCAAAGGGGAAGTGAAGCTAAAATTGCAGGTGGCCAACACACAGGTGTTGATGAAGGTCATGCAGGTCCCAGGTTTGGAGATATGGCTAATTTCTTCAAAAAGATTGGGTGATGAGAGATGCACAAGAACTCTCACAGCGGATGCACTTGAATTAGCTGGTGGTAAGAAAACATGTACTCTTTATCTACTTGTTTATATTACTGATTCTTCTTTTGTTGCGGAGACGTGGCTTCGTAGGCTTGGTCACATGAGTAGGAAGGAGATGCATGTTCTTAAGCGGAAGACTGATATATTTGACAGGCTTAAGAACTGGAAAGCCTTGGTGTACTTGGAGGAGATGGCGGACAGAAACCAGTGGATGGTGCTGGATACTTCTGAGCAGAGCAGTTTGGACATGGGTTTTGATTCAAAGGAGCTCGCGGGTAAAAAGTCATCACTCACAGGTGAACACAGGTACCGGCATCGGTCAGGAGGAACCGACATCGAACAGACAGGTGTCGATGTCGGTCATGTGCAGACCGAAGCCGGTGATGTCAGGCAGGGTAAGACCGACGTCGATAGTAGGTAAGACCGATGTCGGTCAGAGGACCGACGTCAGCAGCAGGGACACCGCAGGGTCGGTAGTCAGGGACAGACGCATGGGAACCGATGTCGATCAGATGCAGACTGTGGAGTGATCGAGGTCGGTCACTGTAACGGATTTTGGGTGGACAGCACGCTGTCAAGGAGTCTCAAACACCCATACGGAGGACTGAAGACGTAAGTAGGCCCTCAAATTCGTTGTTCCTCTTCTTTATACATGTTGTTGATTGTAGAGCAGGAAGGATCCAGGATACAGGTGTGAGCTTGGCATGGATGAGGATGTGATTCCTTGGAGGAGAACCAAACAGGTGTTTTTGGTAGGGTTGCCAGCTGGTGAGAAAGCACAGAGACAAATGGATACCTTAGTTGAAGAATAGAGAGAACGGATACGTGAGACGGAAGACCCAGTATATGGTCTTGAAGAGCGACAGGACAGTGGTACAGGGTTTGACAGGTGGAGGACGAAGCATGGCTTCAGTCAATGTTAGGTAACTACTGTGGTTTACCTTACCAAGTGCATGATGAGTCATGACATCATTCTGTTGCTGTATGTGGATGGTATGTTTTGCTAGCAGGATTATACATATAGGATTTTGCTGAGCTAAGGGTAAGATTAGTTCAGTGGCATGTCATGAGGAGTTTGGAGCAGCGGAATTCTTTGACATGGGAGACATGGAGATCACAGGTTGATTTTGTCTCGAGTGGGAGCTGATGTGAATCAGGTGTTGGCAAGGTTCAGGATACAGAGCTGGAGCACACTAAGGGCTGGACAGGTACAGTGTCTAAAATCACATGAGGTCTGGTACAGACCTGAGTATTCCCATGCAGTGGGAGCTGTCAGAGAGTTAGGAGCCAATTCGAGGAAGTGGATTCTCAGGTATTTGAGAGGGACCAGCAGCAGGGATTCATGCTATGCAGGGTCAAGACTTCACTACATGGATTTGTAGGTTTGGATGTCGCAGGGTACTCGGATGATAGGAGGTACACCACGGGATGTGTGGTGGGTTGTCTTCAGGATTGATCTTGAAGAGGGATACAAACCAGGAAATAGATTAGATGGAGTATAGGTACAGTGCAGCTGTTTATCTCCAAGTGGGAGATTGTTAGGTTGTGGAGCTAAAAGCTTCACTGATGCAGACATGGAGGAGGTTGCAGGATGAGTTGCTGAGTGTCACAGTCTTTGGCGTTGGTCTGGCCAACTGACGTCAACAGGTAGGAGACAGGATGCAACCGACGTCGGTCAGAGATCAGCCGGCGTCGGCGACCCCCAGGCGGACAGGGACCAACGTCGGTCGCCTGTGTGGTTCGACTGTGAGCTTATTACGGGCAGTTAGCTAACGAACCAAGTGTTTGCATGATGAGATCTATTTTTAGACTGAGAGCTGCGGATCTAATTATTGTAATTAGATGTCTAATCATTGTTTGGATGAGATCTATATAATAGACTCATGGTTGTATTGGAAAGGTGTTCTAGTTTGAGTTGAGCAAAGTTTTCTCCTTCTGTGTGTGAGGTGAGCAAGGGTGTTCCTCCTAGTTCCATAGCAGTACCTAGGTGGGTGCTGGTTTTGGAGAGTCAGCAGGATTCTTCAGGTGTGTAGGATCTTGGTCACAGTTGCATGGCCTATATAGGAGATCTACATGGTAAGTAAGATCGTTGATCTGCAGGTGTATGTGTGTGCAAGGTCAAGGTTCACAGGTGTGTAGAACCGGGTTGATTTGCAGGTGTGCAGGATCATATAGGACAGCAACACAATAGGGAGCAGTATCAGGCAGGATCTACTTGGAGTACAGGTGTGTATTCAGATAGAGCAAAGAGGAAGGCAAGGGAGTTCCTTCCATAAGTATGGTCTGTTGAATTGCAGGTTGTTGCAGGTTCATGGGAGATCTACTTGAAGTACTTTGAGTACTTGTGGAGCACGTGGAGTGCTTGTGGAGTGCGTGGAGCACTTGTGGTGTGCGTGGAGCACAGGAGGTGAACACCAACTCTGTATTTTAAGTTGGGTGTTGGGACCTGAGAGGGAGAGCTTTGGGGAGAAGAATTATTGTTCACTTGAGGTGTGGCGAGCCTCTGAAGAGGTGGTGGAGAAGAAGTGGCATCTTCTTTATTGTATTCTTTTTTGTATAAAGTGTTAATACAAGTTGTGTATTGTCTCTCATATCATGTGTTATTCTGAATTCTAGTTACTTGGTGAATCTAGTTAATTTCCGCATATTAAGTTGCTTGATTTGGTAATCATATTGTGCTCTTTTGGTGGAGCAAGATCCTGACATCTTCTAGATTCTCATGCTTTGCATCCTACATTGCTTCATGACTCGGTTTATGAATTTTGGCTCACAAAGACTTCATCTCATGTGTGTCTCCTCATCTTCATGAACTTATTTGATCCCACACTTAGTCAAAACATGGGATGCCCATCCTAATGCATGAACTTATCCTGACTTATGTGCGTTCCTACATAATTCACCTCATGCATGCATACTATCTCTATTATTCATGTGTGCATCCATACTTAGCCAAAATTTGGGGTTAAACATCACCCAACACTAATATTGTTGTCCATCCTTAGAAAACATTATTACATTGAATCAAATAATTTAGGAGCATCTTGCTTCATCTCTTCCTCAAAAGTTTCCCACCTTTTGAGTGTGCCTTATATGTTCTTCATGACACTTATTATTGGCACATCCAATCCCCTTAAGGTTGGTGGTTATTCTTGGAGTTATTTGGCTTGATTTTTTAAACTACTTATATCCTAGGTGTTTCCTTTATTATCTCCGCAAGAAAGCTTTCCTCATCAATAGTTTTCAATTGAATATCCGAGAAGCATTGCTCCAACTCCTTTGCACTTATTGTTTGACCAATTTATTCAACCTCTTACAAAAAAAATTGTATGTTCCTTCTTTATTTTATTTGTATATACTTGGGTGTCTAACATGCTCTTCCCTTGTTATTGTTTATGGAGAAACGTATTTATTAGAGATGTTTGCTGGGAGTAATTAAAAACTAGATGATCTATTTTTGTCATTCTTTTAAAGAGCTTATTCAATGTGTCCTCACAATTTTTCAATTTCTTAGAAAATTAAAATTTCATTTTATTAATTTATTCCCACGCATCTCCAACACCCCGCCTTAGTAGTTGATAAATTATAATTTATATCTTTTTCATAACCTTGGCCTTCATTATGTCATCTCCATCTAATATTCTTGAATGTTCCTTCAAGACACATTGACATAACTTCAAAGCTTTGAGCTCCTTGGTAGCTACCTTACACGCCACTACTATGCACTTCCCCTACTTGTCCTCAAGCACACTTTTTGTTGTGGTGTGTTTTTTTCTCTTCCTCTTCAAGTGCCTTTGACACTTCCTTTAGTGTGTACTTTTTTTAATTTTTAGTTTATGTTGTTCATTAAGTTTTTCATGAAAACCTCTACAACTAATTTCAATAGTGCACTCCCTGTTTTAGCATCGTTCATGTTCATAGGATTCATAAAAATTAGGTATCAAACTTCACTGAAATTTGGTTGAGCATCCAATCTTGCAATTGTAGGAACTTCAAATAATGGTTCATGTGTGTGTGTGTGTGTGTGTGTGTGTGTGTGTGTGTGTGTGTGTGTGTGTGTCCAAGGCAAAGGACATCTACTTGTAGGTTTCTATTGTGGCATGTTTAGGCTTCATTGTGTTACACATGTATAGCTTTTCATTCCTTATGTCACCTTATATTTTGGTGTTGATGTTATCCTCTTCTTATTGTTCTATTTATGGGGGGATCTCTTCCATCCAACCTATTTCCCCCTTTTCTACCTTCTTTCTCTCTTATTTTTATATTTCTTTTTCTTTTTCCAGCTTCTATTGTTCTAAATTTTCCCTGTTAGGTTGTTCTTCTTGGGGATTTGTTATGGAGTTCATCTATTTTAATTTTTTCAAGGCTTATTCAATTCATTTATCTATTATTGGTTCTAAGTTTTGCATGATATCTAGTTCCATCTCATGCTTCCCTCCTCTTTACTCGTACTTTGTGTGCCCTTCTTAATTTTATTCCTAATCTTGTTCACATGCATAGGGGGAGTCTTGTGCTACCTTTTCCTATGTATATCTTTGCTCACGTATGCATCCTAAATCATGTGATTTTTCTTTTTCTTTTTCTTTCCCCTTTTATTTAGGATTAGTTTTCACTTCATGCCTTATTTATTGTTGCACTTATTGTTTTGGCCTTGGTTTAGTGTGTTTTGGTATTTCAAGGGTCTTTTGAGGTGCTTACCTTTCTTGCTCCATATTTATTTTGGTTGGCACATAAACTATTGGATATTTTGGCCCTGTGTTTATGGGATTTAGCTAAGCAAGTAATTATTTATTCTTTTATATAGGCATATTGACTTAATCCATTTCCTCCAAGTCCTCTTGCAAATGAGATAATAGTTTTGACTTCTTCTTCTTCTTCTTTTTTTTTAATTTATGGAGGAGGATTCTTGTGAACTGATTGGCATCAACAAAGGTGGAAGTGTTATATCATCCTATCCTTGTGCTCTTGTGTAGATACTCTTTCTCTTTCTCTTTGGCTTGAGCATATAGTACAACTTATATACTCAACCCTCCATGATAACACTTTGTATCAGGTTGTTGAGGCACCTAATGTTATCCTTCTCATTATATTCCTCTAGTGCAGCTTCCTCTAGGCATACATATTTGGCATGAAGGGTGTGGACATCTACATTTATCCTTTACACATCCATAGTTATATTATACATACTTGAGATGTCATTCACCACATCGATAAATTATTGCACCATAAATATATATGGAAACCACAACCAACCTAACATATTTCCATTGGCCAACTTGATCTACACCAACAAATAATGTTAGATTATGGATAATTTTACACAATCCTTCACTATTTTTGGTAGTAACCTTTAGATGCACCACTCATCCCCTATTTCCTTCTTCAACTGTCTATTTACCACATATACACTCTTTCTTTATATTTGTTTGAGACTATCCTATGATAACTATATGTGTGTTATTTTAGTTTCAGAGATTTGTCATGGAGGGGGAATATCCATTGGTCTTCCTCAATTCCCTCAAGCACTCCAATCTCATCAAATAATAAGATCATCAAGATCACTCCATATTTTAATTTTTCCCCAATCTTGTGTACCTTCTCTATGCCTTTAATTATTGAATCTGCCAAGAATGTAGATATTTTAAATAATGTTCCCTTGGCCATCTCATGCGATATATATATATATATATATATATATATATATATATATACACATATATATATATGTATATATATATATATACACATATATATATATGTATATATATGTATATATATATATATGTATATATATATATATATATATATATGTATATATATATATATATGTATATATATATATATATGTATATATATATATGTATATATATATGTATATATATATATATATGTATATATATATATGTGTGTATGTGTATATATATGTGTATGTGTATATATATATATATGTATATATATATATATGTATATATATGTGTATATATATATATATATATATATATATATATATATATGTATATATACATATATATATATACATATATATATATACATATATATATATAAGTATTTATCTATGCCCAATGCTCTAATCCATGTAACTTGGTGTTGACCAAGTGTTTTAAAACCCTTGTGGCTCTATATTTGATGTTAACATGGGTAAATTGAACCCTTTATTATTTTAATCATACTCCTTGGACATGTGTTCAACCTCCTTAGTGTCAATCAATGCTTCTTTCATGTCCTTGCCTAACTGGACTAATTCAATCACTTTATGGATTTGGGCAAGTGTGACATTCATTATTCAACCAACGAAGTAGAACCTTCTTCATGTATGTGAAAGATCAAAAAGTGTGTTAGATTCTTAGGATTTTTGAAGTATAGGTGATCATAAATTTTAAGAACCCTAACCTTCTCCAATTATTTCTTGATAGAGTAATCAAATATGGCATTCCCCTTATGGGTCTTCTTTCTTATACCAACCATACAATCATTATTGAAGTTGGCCTTATTTCCCGCTCCATGGTGGTTGTAAAAATTTATCTTGAATTGCTTAAATTTTGACTCCCATTCTGTTGAGTGCACTATACCCTCAGGATATGACATTTCTACAAAGCTCATCCTTCTTGGCCTCAGCTTACTTTTTACCTAAAGTGCACATGGCGTATCTTTATTTCCTTTATTATTTGGCATGATTTATCTCTCTTTTCCTCTATTGTGTCCTTTCCTTACACTCTCTTCCTTTTATTTGTGTCTAATTCCTTCTCTGCCTCTTTAGTACTAGTTGGGACTTCTATTGCTTGCACGCCTAATGCTTTTATCACTATTTCCTCTACTGATTCTCTAATGATGGTTGATTGCTCCTCAACTTGTGTGCTACTTACTTCTTCCACAGTGGGAATTTTGACATATGCACTCATGTCAAAAATGAAGAATTTATTATTTGATGCCTTGATTTTATTTTTTATCATAATAATATTGAAAACCCTTTGACACCACCTTAGATTCCCTACTTAGTTGAACCTTATAATCTAGGTGAGCATGTGTATACTCTAGATTTGGTGTTTTAAGAATCAACTTTGAGCTTCCTTGCACAATAATGGTGGTATACATCCTTTGTAACCTAAAAATTGATTAATTACTCCTCTTTTCCCACTGAAATGCCTAAATTACTAGTGTATTTGAATTGCAATTCCATAAATATCTTGTTTTTAATCTCCCAAATGGCTTTCCTAGTTGTTCTTGGCTCAAATTTTAAGTTTATTCACTATTCTCATTTACTCATGCTTGTGGGGCCTTTGAATATATCATGATAGCAAAGTGTTGAAAATGACACACATCTATCCTTTTATAATTCTTGGCGTGTTTCTCCAAAATTACTTTTAATGAGTTGGTCATATTTTTGTGTTCTAGCTGTCAACCATAAATGTTTCAAAATTAAATTTCTGGGAGTGATGTAATTCTATATAATTACAATTTTTGTGGAATCTTCTTCATGTTCATTCTTCCCTTCTGCATTTATGGGTGTTGTTCTTCCCTTCATCTTGCATTCCTCCTTACCCCATAATTCCTTCATGTCAATTCTATCTCAAATCTATGCTTATCCTTGTCAGTAGTCACACCCTATATGATCTTATATAAATTTTGATTTTATTTTTCATCACTTTGCACCCCCTTATCCCAAACTAAATCCCATTCCTGATCCTCCAATGTGAAGAAAACATTTGTGCATAAGACCTATTATTTGAGTAAAAACATTTTCATTAAAAATATAACCCCTCAAGGTAATCATTGCAACACATAGATGAGTACAATACAAATTTTAACCCAAAATATTACAAATTATCATAAAGGAAAATATTGAAAATATAACCCCTCAAGGTAATCACCTCACACTCAATTTTTGGACATACAAAAAAGGATATGTTGGACCATTGAAAGCATCAATGATAAGTTGTGGATGCACAACTAACATAGGCCAAAGCTGGTATTGTCAATCCCTAGAACGTGTAATTCTCAAATGGTGCATCCAGAATTGATTAGATTTGGATTGATAATGAAATGATATCTCTATTACATGTTGAACAGTTTGTGTTAAGAAAAAGGAAATGTTAAATCTTATTTTATGGAAAAATGATTTCACATCAATATTTAATATATTAATTACAAAAACATTACAAATAAGTCTAATTAGTAAAATCAAACTTAACTATATATAAGTATATTTTTTAATGTAGTAATGAATGACAAGATGGTGTTTAAGAAGAATAATTGATTCATTGTAAATTTAGATACAATTGTTAATAACAAATAGTAAAATTAAATTTATAAATAGGCAAACAAAACACAAAACAATATGAGTGAAAAAATACTGCTTTCGAAGACTATACACTTGAATTTTTTCATAATCAAAATCATACATTGCAATTTCCTAGTAAAATTGCATATAAAGGAAAACATATTTGACATGTTTATCAGCTTCATGGCTCCAAAATCATCACTCAATTTTATAAAATCATGTGTGGATCTATTAGAAAATGATCTCTTTCTTCAAAACTCTAATAGGGGAACAACACCTATGAAGAACAAAAAAATGGGGGCTACAATCTAGGACATATATTATCGCTCTATTTTATTAGGTTGTTGTGATGTTTAAACAAATTTGGAAATTAGCAGTCCATATATAATGCATGTTCAACAAGTAGTCTAGTCATGCATGACATAGTCTTGAATTATATATCGAGTAGAAATAATATCTTCCATGTGTCTATTCACACTTACATAATAGTATGCATAATTTAGAGTTTTAACAATCAAAACTATTTTAAAATTTTATATTAGACATTCTTAGTCTTAAAGTGTTTGTAGTGTTTAGAAAATGAAAAAATTTCATCAATTTAACAAATAATTGACATATTTTAGTATGTTGTAAATTTTAAAAATAATTAGCCTAAATTTGATTAGCCTTTCTTATCAAATGGAATTCAAACATTTTATTAGGCATTGGCTCTATAATGTTTTAGCGATTGCAATTAAGTATGTGAGTTAACTATGTGAAATCCTAGAAGGTATTCTTAATGGTAAATTATGTTTATTTTGTACTTGAAAATTGTCTACTTAACTATTAATTTGAATATTAGACAATTTCATATAATTTTATTCATTATTAATTTGATTTTACTTTTGATTGAAATAAATAGTGGGTCAAAGGGACCCTCACCCTTTCAATAGTATAAAAATAAACCTTAAATAATAAACCATAAAGGTAAACCCAAAATAAATTTTAGGAAAAAGCTTATGATCCATATAATAGGTTTTGTTTAATTGAAACTTCTCTAGCAAAATATTAGTAGCTTCCATAGCCATTGCTTTGAATTTTCTGTAGTGACTACTTAGAATCATCCACAGCTCTTCATGGGTTCTTTATTAACCATAACCCAAAAAAAATAGTCATAATTTTAGTTAACCAAAATAAATGTACATATGCTAAAAACACTTTATTCTATGGAGAAGGTCTAGAACCTACCATTGTATTAGCCCAATGAATTATAAATAAAAAAACAAAAGTCGTATGAAGCTTTTAAAAAAATACCCATTTAGGATAGAGACCAAATCCACTATAAAATTTAGGGATGGATGAAGGAAAGTTTAGAGACCTGTTGTTAATGAATATATAAGGGTTTGAGGTTTTAAAACTAGTTACATGGAGTATATATTTTTATTAGTTTTCATAATTTACACATTATTTATGCACTCTTTCAGATTTTAAATTAAATAGAAAAAATTCTTATTACCCTTTATAGGTTTTCAAAAGGAAAGTTAACTAGGGGGATCCTTTATACATGTTTTAAGCCATCTTAGCCATATAAAAGAAACTAGATCCAAATTTAAATTGAAGTAAAATAATGTAGAATGCTTCGATGGTTTTATTAATCAATAGAAGCAAATATATACAAGAGAGAAAATAGTTAATAGAATTGTATCTTTGTAACCAATTATAACTGGCTATAAGCTGTGACTACCACTTAACTTGACTAGTGCATCTAACAGATGCTACAAAATTTCAAATTGATTATTCTAACAACCACTATAATAGATTGTGATAATTAAGCATTAATCGACACATTTAAATAATTTAATATCATCAAGTTTCACCAATATTACCCCCTTTATTACATTGTTCTACAAACATCATATTTCCTGATAGTAGTCCCCCCTTTATTAGAAACACTATAAAAATATTTACACTCTCCGCGTAACCTACTCACTTTCTGAAGTGGCAAGTTATCCTTGTGGCTTCAAGGTCTTGGTGTCACCTTGGTTTTTTCCTTGAAGGATTACAAAAAAAACTTGGAAGTGACAGGAACACTTGTCTCTGCTAACACCATCAGTGGTTTCTCAGATTATGAGGATTACCATAAACCCATATGGTTTTTTGTTTTAAGTTGACCACAAACTTGGAGGGTTTCAAGAGGTTTATTTTTTACTTTGGTGGTTTCTCAGATTATCACAAACCATTTTTAAAAAAACAAGCACTACTTTAGTGCTTTTGCTCCCGACAACATTCTTTTTCAAGAGGTACCAAACTAAAAAATAATGCTCAGTAATTTATTCAAAAATAAACTAAAAACCATAAAATAAACACACCAAAATTTATCACCGTAGCAATGGTGTGACCCTATCATAGGTGACTCATGAGAGGATGCCAGTTGTCCTCTAACCTCCGTGTATCATCCAGCCTCCAATTGAGTGTTGTTACGTGTTTCACAACTCAAGAGTTGAAGTGAAAGCTACATCATTACTTGAATCTTCATTTTCATCAATATTTGGTAGATGTTCTGCTTGAGCAATATTGGCTTCACTATGCTTGAGTTTCCCTTTGAGAACATCTTTTGCACGAACATAACAGTCCCATGTTGTATGAACTTTCTTCTTGTAGTACTGACATTTTATTTTCCTTTTGTTTGTATTGAATTTTTTATGAGAATTTTGAGAATATAGTGCATTCTCGAGTTGTGAAATATCTTCATCTTCTACAGGCATATTTTTATCTTTCACTAGTAGTGTTTCAATCATATCATTGAGAGATTATGATGATATTTGGCTAAGAGTAAATATAATATTATTATATCTGGATGGTAAACTATTCAATATAATAGCTTTTGCATCCTTATCTTTGACATTAGTTTTTACCTCAGCAAGTTGCCTAATGAGAGATCTCAGATTGTTTACATGGCTGGACGTAGTAATTCCATCATGCATTTTGAATCTATATAATTACAATTTCAGTGAAAATTGGGAATTTACCGCTTTTGCACCAAACAAGGTGTTGAGTGTATTCCAAGTTTCCTTGGATGATTTTTCTAAATCCATGTGATATAACTCAGAATAGGAAATTTCAAGGCCAATAATAGATTTCTCTTTGTCATCTCTTTTTTTCACTCTAATGATTTAATTGCATCAATGGGTTGTTTCTCATTTCCATTTACGATTCCCCACAAGTTTTTATGCATCGATTGCTTTTGTATTTTAACCTTCCACATATGAAAATTTAAACTAGAATATTTCTCTACGAGAATTTGAATTTCCATCTTGAAACAAAAAGATGTATATCCATAAGGCTAACAAGGCTAGTTTTTAAATTTTGTATTAAGGTATACCTTTTAGGATGTTTCTTTCATCTTAAGCTTGTAACAGGATCCACCTTCTTGGGATTAGTAAGTGTAGGCTTTTCATCCTTTGGAGTAGCAGTTGTAGGAGCCTTATTCATAGTTTTTTGCTTGGGCTTAGTGGCTTTACGAGTCTTCCTGAGCATGGTGACAACACCAACCTTATATGTTGTCTCTCTTTCATATGACTTGCTTAATCCCTTCAATTACTAGGAACTTTCAACCATTGTCTATTCAACTGCTTATTTTCTATTACACACTAGGACTATATATCACCATCAATCAAGATTTGATAGCTCTAGTGTAACGTTCACTCAGTCTTCAGCCTTTTGTCCAATTGGATCTTCATGCTTTGGGCTTGGCATCAATGAAAGCTTATACCGATCAGACTTTCAAAGTTAATGTTGTGCTTATAGGCTTTGATACCAATGAAGTAAAATAATGCAAAATGCTTTGATGGTTTTATTAATTAGTAGAAGCAAATATATACAAGAGAGAAAATAGTTAATAGAATTGTATCTTTGTAACCAATTATAACTAGTTATAAGATGTGACTACCACCTAACCTAACCAATGTATCTAACCGATGCTACAAAATTGCAAACTAATTATTCTAACCATCACTATAACAGATCGTGTTAATTAAACATTAATCGACACATTTAAATAATGTAATATTATCAAGTTTTGCTAACACAAATCAAATATGAGAAATTAAAAAATCTTTCGACTCAATTTCAGATTCTTTCTTGAATTCGTACCTTCATAAGAACACTAACTAGATATTCCACACTAATTTTCACCAACACATAATCCTTTACAAAAAATGTTGTCCCCAAGTTTAATGCCATATAAAAACACCCAAAAATGTTTCTTAAGATGTATTCTAGCTATTATGACTATCATATACAACATACAAAATAATATTCAACCCATCACATGAAAACCCCATATGCTACATTTGTTGCATAGATGTCTTCACTCTCTACCCATGCTACTACTCTCTACAAGACTGAAATTCAAATTCTTGTATAGAAGTGTTAAATATACATAAAGCTAATTAGCCTTTAATAACAAGTACCATACATGTGATAGATGATTCGTGATCTCACTTGAGTGTTTTTTATGTTAAATACTAGTTGCAAAGAAGTGAAAACATGCAATCAATGGAAAAAACCCACAATATAAAAGAGATATACATAAGACATTCCCTTCGAGAAACTCAATGTGAGAAAACTCTAGTAAGAGTGAAGCCATGTTTTCTCATCTCCATTATGTTTAGTTGTATAAAATATTTTTCCTTCTCAGGATTACCATGGCACCAACCTCAAAATCATATTACTCTCATGATCATCTTTTGACTATTCAATGGATGAATTACTTCTTTAAAAATAAATAGTATTTAAATCAACCATCTCAGATATATATTCTTTAACTTAGATTTTCTATATAATTAACTATCTTCTTCATACTTCAAAGATTCTATTCATTCATTGTGCTTCCTCTGCTATCAACTACATATCTTTGATCAAAAGTGTTGAACCCTCTCGACACTAAGTGATCTACTTAAAAATTTGATGAAAATGAATGAATGAATTTATTTGAACTCCCATGGGATCATAAATGCACAATAACCATTACTTAAGCTCAAACAAAAATCCCTAGAGTTAGAAATATAATCCCAAATACTTCTTTTTTTGTTAATTCATGGGCATTTCCTATAGGCAAAATTGATGTGATGGTTTCAAAACCACCACATAACATTTAAAAACCATTGGAGTAGTTACAAAACCACCACATAATAATAATAAAAAATATCACCAGGGTGTGTATCAAACAACCACATATCATTGTAAAACCATTGGGGTAGATGCAAAACTAACACCTGCTTAAATGGGTAGTTTTATAACCATGAAAATCCATTGAACTTCTTGAGGCCATAACTTTTGCATACAAACTTGAAATCACATGCATTATATTTTTAAATTTCATATTTTGAGAAGAACCCAAATATTTGTCTAAATCTACTATTGATGCCAACCATATGCTATTAAATCCCTTACAATAGAAAGTAGTTCTTTTCTGGGACTTGGCATGTTGTGGATACTTCTTAACCCCTATTTGGTAGTTGATAAAAATGTTCATCTAACATCACAACTTAAAATAATAGTTAATCTAACCCTCGAACTAGTAAATTTCTTCTAGCATCACAACTTAAAATAATAGTTAATCTAACCCAATCTCTTAACTTGTTATTAAATACTAGTGAAAATGGTACTAATCCACTCCCTATTAGTAAGTAGATCTGCAACTTGATTGTATTCTTGATAACAATGTTGAAAATTTATGAAGGATAAATTTCATACCATATCCCTTGTCCCACAAAGAATATTCTTCAATTTACAGCCAAGATTTTTACCATTAATCATTGCATGTATGATAACCATGGAATCACCTCCATAATCACACCCAAGAAAACTTTTCACTTTGCTAATTTGACCCCTTCCATCAATTTTTTAAATTCAACTTCGTTATTTATATTTTTTATAAAAAAGGGATTGCCTCTATAAAAATATCCCTTTGATGGAAATGGATTTCACCCACTCTTCCACTCCTAGATTAGTTTTTTAAGCCCCATCGAAATATATTTTCACTAATCTAACCCTTGGCAAGTTCCACTAAGCATGAAATATAATCTTCTTCTTATCCTTTATATGTAGATCCAATGCCAAGCAATTTTAGGCCAATTAACAATAATGGATTTTTATCTTATTCCTAACATGTCCTTATTAATTTTAGCCAAAAAGGATATGTTTTTGGAAATGGCATGTTCAACGTTTTCCTAAAACCTTTCCAAAATAACTTCCTTATCACTAAAAATTCTAATGTTTGCTCCCACCAAATATTCAAAATCAAAATCACTGGGGCCACTAGACAAAGACAACTAAAATATTTCACTCTTTGGGGCCATGAACTAAGAGTTTTCTTTACCAATTATGGGCAGACTCAATATTGATGTGATCTAAAAAGGAGACAAAACCATATTTTTTTTGCACAACTATAATAAAGAAGGAGATGCTCCATTGACTCACCCTCCTCTTTACATAAAATACACACAAAAGGGTGAATAAAAACATTTCTTTGAAACCCATCCTGATTTGAGATCTTCCCTAAACACATTTTAGACACTTAGAATTGGTATTATAGAATTTGAAAACATCAACTTTGACATACTTTGATTTTCTTGAACATTACACATATATTTGACCATTTTTCACACTTTCCCTCTATCTGTCTACCCATCCATTTTTTTGGCCAAATCTATTCACCATATACACTTATTTATGATCATCCTAGTGTATATAATAACCTTACATTATCCAAAACAAACATTCTATATATCTCGAATCACTAATTCACACTCCCAAGATAGTACCAATAACAACTAGATGGTTGAAACTACTATAGGTATTTTCCTCTGTTGGTAATGTCCAAGAACACTCTATGACTATTTTTTAAATTGTAAAGGCTCAATTAGATTAGTTTAGACATGTTTTAGTGGTTGGTCATAGAGGGAAATAATAAAGAGTTGGCTATAAATATAAATTAATCCACAGTCACTTGGTATTACTTAGAAAACTAGGCAATTACTTGATACCTACTTGAGAAACCCACTTGCACTCTCTTGAGACATTATTATAGAGGCTTAAATATCTAAAAACCTTTAAAAGGTCCATTCTTAGAACCATGTTTGAATACCTAAACTTCAACCTTTTTGTGATAACTTCTGATTATTTGTATAATTTAAGTACATGCAGAGAAAATGGCTCTATAATGTCAACATCTCCATGAGTTTATCAACACTAGGGGAGCACCCATGTACAAGTTGAGGTCCTTTGCTTCTACTGCTATAAATTTCTCCTCCACTAATGTTGATGGTAGATCCACTCCTAAATTTTCTTCTCCTCTTCTCTTCTTTAGCAAGAGAAGGGGTTGGTTGTAGGGGTTGGACTCTACCACTACATATAAAAATCTTTGTTAGCTTGTCTCGGTGGTCTTTCCCAATGTAGGGTGATGAGAAAGGAGGTATAATCATTCAATTGCCTCTTAGGTGAGGCATCATGGTTTCTTTGCCTCCTTTAAAGAATACTTAAGATGAATAGGTTGTACCTAATTTTTGAGGAGGATGCAATATTTAACTTATTTAATTTTGATTATGTTACTTATACATTTATGCAAATCCACTCAACTTATTATTTTTCTTTAAGCTCTAATATTCTCTATAAAATTATTTTTATCTTTTAAAATGATAATATGAAAAATATAATAAAATAATGTAAACTATAATATTATCTTTTAAATATTTTATCTATTTTTTAAAATAACAATGTAAAAGAATAAAATAAAGTAACACATTTAAAACCCACACATTTTCATGATTATTATTCTCATCTTTAAAATAATATACTTAATTTTGACCAACAAGGAGGGAATATAATAAAGTGACATACTTTTCTCAGCCTGCTGAGAAACCAAAAGAATAAAACACCCTACAAGTAAAGAATAATCTGATGGAATCCATGCAAAAATAATACTTTGACTATAAAAAAGAGAATATAATAATTTATATTTTAAACCAATGTCACATCCCTGATCTCATAGGCCATGAACAAAATTAACAGTAGAAAGGCAACTAAAGAATCAACTTAAAAAAAATAGAGCATAACCCCAAAAAAATAACAGAGCACAACAAATAATACACAGATCTCTATTTTGTGTAGGCTGAAAATAACAGTCTTTATATATATATATATATATATATATATATATATATATATATGCTAAAAATAATTTGTTGCATCTAAAGATAGAATGAATAACAAAAAGATAACAAAGCATGCATTTCTTCACGCAGTATTGGCTATGCTAGAAGACTGTAGTTTGGTTAAAAGGCAAACTATATATTAAAGAATCTCATCCACTAATGAGAACTATAGGTAGAGGTGAGGATTACATGCGGTGAGGAAAGCATGCATTGGTGACGACAACATGCATCGCTTATCAACATACTCCCCCTTGATGTTGAGAGGGCTCACAATTTGATCTCTAAGTGTCAAAAATTGATCCATTGCAATTGCCTTGGTGAATATATATGCTAACTGCTCTTTTATGTTGATGTATTTCATCTCTACTACCTTCTTTTGCACTAAATTTCAAATAAAATGATGTTTTAAATCAAAATGTTTTGTACTACTGTGATGGACCGGATTCTTGGCCAATTTAATGGCACTAATGTTGTCACAAAAAATCATTGTGGGCTGAATTTGTATCTCTCTAGTTTCTTCAATAAGTTTTTAAAGCCATAATGCTTGTGTACCTGTTGAAGTGACTACAACATACTCTGCTTTTGTAGAAGAAAGGGAAACTATACTTTGCTTCTTTGAGCTCTAAGTAATCAAACTAGAACCAAGTGAAAAATAATTCCCAAATGTTGACTTTCGGTCATCCAAACTACTTCCCCAATCAGAATCACTAAAACCAACAAGATTGAACCTTTTAGAAGTGTAGTAATGAATACCAAAATCTAGAGTGCCTCTCACATACCTCAAAATTCTATTGGTTACCTTCATATGTATTTTTTATGGCTCTGTCATATACCTTAAAACAAGTGAAACTGAATAAGCAATATCAGGTCTTGTGTGAGTTAGAAACATCAAGATTCCAATAATGATCCTATAAGCTATCTCATCAACTATTTCAGTACCATCATCTCTACACAACACAACTCCATGAGCAACTAAAGTGGAGACTGGTTTACAATCAGCCATATCAAATTTATTCAACATATATTTGGCATACTTTGTTTGACAAATAAAAATTTCATTCTCACTTTGAAAAACCTCCATTCTTAGAAAATATTTCATGAGACCTAAATCTTTCATCTCAAATTCATTCATCACAACAACTTTGAATTCATCCTTCATCTTAGAACTGCTACCCATATACAACAAGTCATCAACATACAAACTTACAATAAGAATATCATTACCTTCTTGTTTGTAGTAAAGGGTAGGTTCACTCTTACTTATTTGAAAACCATTTTCCTAAAAATATCCTTCAATCCTATCATACCATGCTCTTGGTGCTTGTTTGAGGCTATACAAAGCCTTCTTCAACTTGTAAACTTGATTTTCTTTTCCTTACACTTCAAAACCTTGTGGTTGTTCCACATATACTTCTTCTAAGTCTTTTCAAATCCATATGATGGATGCTCTAATTATTTTGAGCTGCTAATGAAATCAACATTCCAATGGTCTCTTATCTTGCTACTGGTGCAAATGTCTCTTCATAATCAATGCCATACTTTTGTGTGAAGCTTTTAGAAACTAATATTGCCTTATGCCTTTCAACACTTCCATCACTGTTACACTTAGTCTTGTAGACCCATTTGGTGCCAATATTCTTCTTGTCATGTGGAAGCTTTGTAAGCTCCCAAGTGTCATTCATGTGAATAGAATCCATCTCTTCTTGCATTGCTTGCATCAAAACCTCATTAGTACATGCATCTTCAAAACATGATGGTTCAAAATCAGAATTGGTAAGTAAAGCAAAATTCAGTGTCTCTGATCTGTAAACTGAAAAATACAAGTGTATTACATTCGAAAATCACTTGTTCATGTTTATGAGATCCTTCAAATTTTCACTTTCTTGTGTTTAATTTTGCATAAAGAAAGTAAAATCAGAATTAAAATGAAGATTAGAATGCAATAATAATCAGAGAAAATCAAAGATAACACCAGCAAGTTGTTAATGGAGTTTGGCTTCAATAGCCTACATCTCTGGGTCCGTTCCAAGTGAAGACCATTCTATTAAAATGCTGCAACAAATGGCTTCAAAACCTTTACAAATCTTCAATTTCACCTTCTCTGATCTGTATATGCCTACAAATATTTCTCTTAGACTTGAAAACAAAAGCCCAAGGCCGTACAAAGCAAAAACAAGGCTCTAATCCTCTTAATTTTTTTTACACAGTCAGAAATCCATATCAAAACAAGTAAAAATAACTCCCTTTTATAACATTTCAGCCACTATGGCTGAAGCGGTCAAAGCTATTCAATTTTGGGTGGCAGGTCAGGGGTTTAAACCTCCTCCCACCTTTCTAGGCACCTTGACTGAGTATGAATCGGCCTCTCATTGTTGGGTGCACTCAGGCTCTCCTCCCTAGGTGCCAAGCATGTAGTTTGAATGCTTTGACTTCTTCTTCCCTCCTTTTTGGTGCCTTAGACTTTGAAATTTTCCTTGGGTGGCGTGATAGACATGGCGCCTTTAATACATTTGAATTTATCAAATACCTTGTACATTAAAAAAACACCTAACCAATATTTTTTTACCCTCTAATTATTTACCATGTGTCAAATGGAGATTGGTCCACTTGGCATTCTTCAACTGTGCCACGTCACTTACGACACCAAATTTTTCCCTATTGAACCAAAACTTCAGCGGCCTATAACTTTTGCATACGATGTCCGTTTTGCAAACCGCAAAAAGCGTCAGAAAGATCTCAACGAGTACTAAAATGTGAAATTGCTTTGAACTAAATTTGAAGAATTTGAAAAATATAATGGTACATGGATCCACCTAGATCATTCCTCCCCACTGGGAACTTTTAGACCTTCAAAAGTTGAAATTAATTGGTAATGAGGTGAGGGTATTTTTCCCTCACCTTTCTGACTTCCATCCATCTGGCCTTGCTTGGGTGCATCCCTTTGAGACCAACATGAAGATATTCAACATTACCTCTTCGTGAAGTTCACATATTCCTATCAAGTATAGTATCTTCCTGCAATTTTGTTAGATATTCAGGAGAAAAATCATCAACGGAAGGAATGGATACACTTTCATCATGATCAATGATCATTAGAGGCTCATACAATTTTAAATTTTCCACATTTACAACTGAATAAATTTGCATGTAAGATGGTAAATCGAATCAGAAAGCATTTGTGCCAATTTTTTTCGTTATCCAAAAAGGACCATACCAAATTGGTTTCAACTTTTTACCTTCACCTGTCAGTCTTTCCTTACTAATGTGAATACCATATCACCTACAACAAATTGGTGATCAATACGATGTTTCTCATGCCTAGCTTTGTACTTGGCTTGAATTTTCTCCAATTGAGTACGAACAATCTAATGAATGAGCTGTATTTGTTCAATGAACTTCTTGGCTCGAATGGCTTCTTTTGGTTCACCAACAATTGTACCCTATCCATAGCAAACATCTAGAGGAGATTTAGGCAAGTATCCATAACAAACTTCAAATGGAGATTTCATAGTATAAGAATGAAGTGCCCGGTTATATGCATGTTGTATGTAACACAATTGTTCATCCCATAACTTTGGATTTTTATTGCTATAACCCTAAGCAAATGTACCATAGTGCAGTTCACAACCTCTGTTTGTCCGTCAGTTTGTGGATGAAATGCAGTGCTCTTTTTTAATTTAGTATCCATTAGTCCCCACAAAGTTGACCAAAACTCCCCAATAAATCAAGAATCCTGATAAAAAATAATTGAAGTAGGCAAACCAAAATGAACCCATACATGTTTAAAGAACAAATATGCAGTGCCTTTGCCAGTAATCTACTTAGTGCAAGGAATCAAAACACACATTTTGCTAAATCTATCCACAACCACATATAAATAGTCATGTTTTCTTTGTGTCATAGGCAATCCCCCCAAAAAATCCATAGAGATACTTTCCCAGCGGCGAGTAGGAACAGGTAAAGGAGTGTAAAGTCCCAATTTCATGTTACTTGGTTTACTTGTGGCACAAAGAGTACATCCCCTTATATATTTAGCAACATTTTCCTGCATACGAGGCCAATAACAATACATTTTCAAATGTGCAACCATTTTAGCAACTCCAAAATGACCAGAAATAAGAGAAGTATGTGCTTCTCTAATCATGTGCACCCTCTCATTTTGAGGAATATATAGTTTACCCAAATGATACAAAAGATCATTGTGTACATGATAGTCTAATTCTTCTACTTGTCTACTACTCATCAAGTCTTTATAAACATCCTGAAAATCAAGATCATTCACATATTGTTCTTTATAACTTTCATGAGACAAAGAACCATGTTGTAAAATAATAGATGCAACAACCATAGGAAGCCTAGATAGTATATCTGGAACCTTATTCTGAATTCCTTTTTTATACTTGATCACAAGATGAAATTGCTGTAAGAAACCCATCCAATGAAAATTTATAGACTATTGTAGCTTAGTTTGTGATTGGAGATATTGTAAGGGCTGATGATCTGTATGTATTATGGTTTCTTTGCCCATTAAATAATGTTTCCATTTTTTAACACTTTGAACCAACGCATACAATTCCTTATCATAAGTTGGATATTTTCTTACTACACTTGTAAATGTTTCAAAATGATAACAAACTGGTCTCTTACCTTGCATTAAAATAGCTCCCATAGCATACTCACTTGCATCCGTCTCGATCTCAAATGGTTGTTGTATATTAGGAAGTGCCAAGACCGGAGCAATACTTATATTTTCTTTCAAAGTATCGAAGGCTTTTTGATGTTTGCCTCTCCACTGAAAGACTTGTTTCACACTTGTCAAAGAATGCAAAGGTAATGCAATATATGAAAATTGAGCAATAAACTTCCTCCAAAACTGTACTGCACCAAGAAAACTCCTAACCTCAGTTGTGTTAGTGGGTGTAGGCCAATTAACAATAACTACCACTTTTGTAGGATCAATTTTTAATTTACCATATCCTACAATGTAACCCAAGTATATCAAAGAGGTCTTGCCAAATTCACATTTTGACATTTTCAGATAAAGTTTTTCCCTTCGTAATGCATCCATGACTTTCTTAATGTGGATCACATGTTCTTCCCTTGACTTGCTGAAAATCAATATATCATCTAAGTAGACTATAACAAAATCATCAAGGAACTATCTAAAAACATCATTCATCAATCTCATGAATGTCGCTGGGGCATTACACAACCCGAAAGGCATAACAAGCCATTCAAACAATCCATGTTTTGTCTTAAAGGCAGTTTTCCATACATCATCTTCATTAATTCTTACTTGATGATATCCACTTCTCAAATCCAGCTTAGTGAAATAAATAGCATGTCTTAATTGATCCAACAAATCATCTATACGAGGAAGAGGTAACGATTCTTAATAGTAATTTTGTTTAAAGCACGAAAATCAACACACATTTGCCAAGTGCCATCTTTCTTTGGCACCAAAATAATTGGCAAACCAACATGAGATGAACTTGGATGAATAACACCTCTATCTAATAGATCCATTACCTGTTTCTTGATTTCCTCATTTTCCACCACTGATAACCTATACATGCCAATGCTAGGGAGAGGAGAATCCTGCAATAATTGAATTTCATGTTGAACTCCCCTTTTAGGGGGAAAAACCTTAGGATCTTGAAATATATCATCATAAGTAGAAATGATTTCAACTAATTCATTCTTGTGTTTAGGATCACAATTTTCTAAAGCTTGAGATTATTCTTTTTCCTTAGACTTAATCAACATGAGACAAAAAGTCTTGCTTGAATTAACTAATCTTTTTATTTGCCCTGTTGTAACCAAGGAAAGACTTGTTCTAATGTGATGTGCTCTAACTATATATTCAATGCCATCCTTAACAAGCAAGTACTTATTCTCCTCTCTATAGAAGATTGCTTTTCTATCATAAAGATATGGGCTTCCCAAAACAATCCCATATATGTCCAATGGAACAACATCCAACTCAACCTCATCTACGAACTTGGATGTGATGGCAAACCTTAGCCTACAAGTTTGTGAGACTTGTAGCTTTGCATTGTCACACACCCAACCTAGTAGATAAGGCTTCAGATGGGGATTGGTTTGTAAGCCTAGCTTCTTAACAACCTCTTTAGAAATTAAATTTGCTTGTGAACCACTATCACATAGAGTGTCAATTTTAGTATGCTTTGAAACAAATCTAATGTGGAACAATTCATTTCTTTTATTATCAACATGCACATAATTCTGTCTAGAAGAAGATACATCATTTGATGACTTAGTGCTAGAAATTGAAAGAGAAAAATTATTATGTAAACCCATAGCTGTGATCTTAGTTTCATCACCTGAATCTGATCTTAAGTCCTGAACCATAGCATTAGCCTTCTTTTCTTTCTTTTGATACGTCTTAGGCCTTAACTCAGGATGTAATTTCCAACACTTAGACTCATCATGATTTTTCTTGTAATGATTACAAATGGTTTTACTTCTTCTTTTTTAATAGTATAAGTGGATTTCTGTTTACCCTTTCCTGATGATCTTTCCCCTTTGGATTGCTTAACATTAGATTGCTTACTTTTTACTTTAGGAAAAGATTCTTTTGATTGTTTTCCTCTAGCCTCTAAATGAGTGGCTTGAACACATACTACATCTAAATTAGTGGGATTGAACATAAGAATCATATGTCTTAAGTAACTATGCAACCCACCTATATATTTTAGCAGTGTTTCCTATGTGTATAGAGGAACATTCAAAAATAAAGCTTTTTTCCTAAAATCTTGTGTATAATCTTGAACACTTTGGCCTTTTCCTTGTCTGAAACTTTGCCAATCCATCATGGCTTGTTGCATATAGCCTAAACGATAGAATTTCTTTTTGAGTTTTTCAATAAATTCATTCCAAGTAGAAATCGAGTTACCTTTTTGAAGCTCGGCTTCCTTCAACTTACTCTCCCACTAGATGAGAGTTGTACCTCCCATACGAAGAGTAGCCAAATGAATTTTTGACTCATCCCCTGCAATCTTTTGGACCCTGCAATAAACTTCAATCTGCTTGACCCAATTATCTAACTTTTCAGCATTAACTTCACCATTAAACATTGGTAATTCAAACTTAATATCCAATTTTATTGAAGGGAGAGATTTCACATTTTTTTTACCGTCATTCGATGGAGAAGGTTTTTCGGTTTCTTTACCTTTTGATTCTCATGAATCACCTTCTTTTTCATTCTCAGATTTTCTTTGTTTGTCACGGTATAGTTCCTTAACCATGCTTCTCATGTCCATGAAAGCTCGATGGGAAGCTTGTTCAGATTCCATCTCTTCTTCGGCCATCCTTGAAGCATGCCTTGAACCAATCTCTAGATTATACTCAATGAATTTTCCTTCACCCTTTTAGGATTTAGACCTTGTCAACATACACTAGAAATCACTGTTAAATAACAACCGCTCTGATACCAAAAATCTGATCTATAAATAGAAAAATACAAGTGTATTACATTTGAAAATCACTTGTTCATGTTTATGAGATCCTTCAAATTTTTGCTTTCTTATGTTTAATTTTGCATAAAAAAAGTAAAATCAGAATTAAAATGAAGATTAGAATGCAATAATAATCAGAGAAAATCAAAGATAACACCAGCAAGTTGATAACGGAGTTTGGCTTCAATAGCCTACATCTCCGAGTCCGTTCCAAGTGAGGACCATTTTATTAAAATGCTGCAACAAATGGCTTCAAAACCTTTACAAATCTTCAATTTTGGCTTCTCTGATCTTTATATGCCTACAAATATTTCTCTTAGACTTGAAAATAAAAGCCCAAGGCCGTACAAGGCAAAAACAAGGCTCTAATCCTCTTAATTTTCTTTACACAGTCAGAAATTTGTATCAAAACAAGTTAAAATAACTCCCTTTTATAACATTTCAGCCACTGTCGCTGAAGCGGTCAAAGCTATTCGATTTTGGGTGGCAGGTCAGGGGTTCAAACCTCCTCCCACCTTTCTAGGTGCCTTGACTGAGTATGAATCGGCCTCTCCTTATTAGGCGTGCTCAGGCTCTCCTCCCTAGGTGCCAAGCATGCAGTTTGAATGCTTTGACTTCTTCTTCCCTCCTTTTTGGTGCCTTAGACTTTGAAAATTTCCTTGGGTGGCGTGATAGACATGGCGCTTTTAATACATTTGAATTTATCAAATACCTTGTGCATAAAAACACCTAACCAATATTTTTTTTCCCTCTAATTATTTGCCATGTGTCAAATGGAGATTGGTCCACTTGGCATTCCTAAACTATGCCACATCACTTACGACACCAAATTTTTCCCTGTTGAACCAAAACTTCAGCGGCCTATTACTTTTGCATACGGTGTCCATTTTGCAAACTGCAAAAAGCGTCAGAAAGATCTCGACGAGTACTACAATGTGAAATTCTTTGAACTAAATTTGAAGACTTTGAAAAATAGAACAGTACATGGATCCACTTAGATCAGTCTCACCTCTTGGATTTTTGTCATGTGTTTGATTTGAAGTCCTTTGATAGATGTCACTCAATCTTCTTGCCTTCCTTGTAGAACTAGGACTTGAATCTAGACTTACACTTGGAATTGAACAACTAGATGAGGGGCTACTTGGTGGATTTGTAGCACTTGGAACAGAAATATTAGTGGGCTGCCTACGATCAATATCATCCATGATAACATCATTTAAAACAGATTTTGACTTCTCCATATGGCCTTTTTGATGACCATAAACTCTCCCTTCATCAAAAATCACATATCTTGACATAATAAGCCTATTAGTGAGAGGATTATATAACCTGTAAGCTTTACTTTCCTCACTATATCCAACAAAAATACATGACTCACTTTTATGATCTAACTTTTGTCTATTTTGATAAGGAACATGAGCATAGGCTAAACAACCAAAAACTTTGAAATAATTAACATTTGGTTTTTTCTCATACCAGGCTTCATACGAAGTCATCCTGTCAAGTGCACTAGTGGGACTCTGATTGAAAATATATACTACTATAGAAACTGCATCTCCCCAAAAAGAATTGCTTAATCCTTTTCTTTGTAGCATGCTCTGTGCCATCTCCACCACTGTACAATTCTTCCTTTCAGCTACATCATTTTGTTGAGGTGTGTACGCAGTAGTGAGTTGTCTTCTGATGCCATGCATATCACAATAACCTTGAAAGGCTTTTGAACAAAATTTTCCTACATGATCAGTCCTTAAGCATTTAATTTTGCACCCTTTTTCATTTTCTACAAGGGCTCTAAACCTCTTAAATGTATCAAAGGCTTCACCCTTGGTCTTCAAAAAATAAACCCAACATTTTTGTGAGTAATCATCAATAAAAGTGATAAAATATGATGACTTACCCAAACGCTTTATCTATATAGGACCACAAATCTCTGAATGAACTAAATGAAGTGGATAAAGGGCCCTCCATGCATTGCCTTTTGGAAATTTTTCTCTTGCATGTTTTCCTTTATCACATCCTTCACAAACTTCCTTGTGCTCTTCAACCTTAGGCAACCCAGAAACTAATGCTTTTGATGTTAGAATCTGCAAACTATGAAAATTTAAATGCCCATACCTGAGATGCCACAACCAACTTGTATCCTCATATGCCATATTTGCAAGGCTGCTGTTATGTTCACCAAATTTCAATGAGAACATCCTATTCTTTGTTATAAGCACAATTGTTACCACCTTGTTTCCTTGATTCTTATCATAAATTATACATTGCTTATTTTCAAATAGAACTTTATAATTCTTCTCACACAATTGTCCAACACTCAACAAATTATGCTTTAATTGTAGAGTGTAATAAATGTCTTTAACATTCTTCATCCCAAATGTAGATTCTAAACCAATGTCATATACCTAATCTCACATGCTATGAACAAAACCAACAACATAAAGACAACTAAAGAATCAACTTAAAAAAAAATAGAGCATAACACCAAAAAAATAATAGAGCACAGCGAATAATACATAACTCTGTATTTTATGCAGGGTGAAAATAACAGTCTTTATTGATGTATATATAAAAAAAACTATGCTATAAACAATTCGTTGCATCTAAAGATAGAATGAATAACAAAAAGATAACAAAGCATGCGCTAGAAGACTGCAGTTTGGTTAAAAGGCAAACTATAAATTAAAGAATCTCATGCGCCGATGAGAACTGCAGGTAGAGGTGAGGATTACATGCGGTGAGGAAAGCATGCATCGGCGAGAACAAAATGCATCACTTATCAACAAGTAAAGTGTTATAATCTGTCAGCCAGCTGGGAAAGTAAAGAAATGTAACAAAGTGGTGTGCACCAAGTAAAGAATAATTGAATGACTTCCATGTCAAGAAGTTGCTTTTATAAATGGCAGCTTCTCAGCACAAGTATTTAAAGTCGGGGTTGTTTATAGTGCATTCGGCTGTTCTATTTTCCTGCATAAATATTTGAGATCAGAGTTTTCAAGTCCGGTCTCACTTTTCAACTTTAGGAAATAAAAAATGTCTTTCGTTGGAGAAGAAGTTGTTGGAAAAATGTGCGAAATGGCCATACAGATGGCTGTCCAAAAACTTGTGAAGGAGGCAGGACTGGTGGTGAACTTCAGGCAAGATTTTGAATGGTTGAATAATAAACTCACACAGCTCAGCGGTTTTCTCACAGATGCTGATGAACAGTCTAAAGAGAAGGTTGCAGTGAGAAGATGGCTTCAGGACATTCAAGACATTGTCTTGCAAGTAGAGGACATAGTGGAAGAATGTGCTGTAGAATCTATGTGTACTAACAGCGTTCCATCATGTGGGTTGAGTTGGAATCAAAACATTTTTCGCTATAGAATGGGGCGAAAAATCAAAGATGTCAAAAAAAGGATTAGTGGCATTATTGAAGATGCAAGCCTACTGAAGATAACTTATGGCAATGTTTTGTCGGTAGAACAGGCATCAAGCAGCACATTGCAAAGAGCAGACTGGAAGAGATCGAGTCTCCTGCCAAGTGATTCACATCCAGTGGGGATTGATTCCAAGGTTGAATACATGGAGAGCTTGTTAGACGACTCCCACCTTACAGTTGTTGCAGTTGTCGGAAAAACATATCTTCTTCAGCATGGCTACAACAAAATAAAACAAAGGTTTGAGATATCAATTTGGATTTCGATTTCTCAATCCTACTCTGTTTCTAATTTGCAATATGATATAGCCAAGCAATATGATATAGCCAAGCCCGATGATAGACCCAATAATAGAGGTTTAAGTGAGAACATTGTGGATGGTAAGGTCAGTGAACAAGTTGCAGCCCAGTTAATTAATTCCAAATTGGAAGGAAAGAAGTCTCTGATTGTGCTCGATGATGTTTGGAAGCCAATCAGTGAGGAAAATTTGATAGACAGACTTGGCCTCCATAACTGCAAAATTGTGATTACAACAAGAAATAAAGAAGTTTGCAGAAATGTGGAGGCAGAAATGTATGAGATGGAAAAGTTGTCCGAAGAAGACAGTTGGGAGCTGTTTTGTGTTCATAGCTTTCCAAAATCTGTTGAAAATAAACCGCCACGTGAGCTTGAGGAAGTTGCTCATAACATTCCGAGGGAATGTGGTAACCTGCCTTTGTCTATAAAGACAACAGCAGCATCTGTGGCCGGCCTCACACTCCGAGGGAATGGGATTTCAAATTAAGGCAGCTGAAAGAGGTATCTCCTCTTAATAATCCCATGAAAATTCTGAAATTGAGTTATGACTGCTTGCCAGCACGTCTTAAAGCTTGTTTTGCCTATTTCTCTGTTTTCCCCGAGGATGAGAAAATAGAATGTGAGTATCTTGTAGATCTCTGGATAGGAGAAGGGTTCATTCCTGAAGAAAGAGGAGATCAGTGGGATATTGGATGGAGTTATTTGTATGAAATGGCCAATCTCTGTTTGGTTGAAGTATGGGAAGAATGGAAGGAAAGCGTAAGTATTTACCGTGACTATAAGCTAAAGAAGTACTGTAGGGTTCACGATCTGTTTCTTGATTTGGCCATTTATATATGTAGAGGGAATAAATGTGCTTTTGATGTTGAACATGCATTCACAAAGGGACCTTCCAGGGAAACAAGTGGTGGCTTGTACCGAATTTTACTGCCTAAGAAGAGTATAGCTGGTGATGTCATAGCGCAGGTTCTCCCAGGCTTCTCCGCACATTTTCATTGTATAACAATGGCATAACAAATATTCCTGCAAACATGTTTGTGAATATGAGATCACTGCGAGTTCTTGTAGAAATTTGCTAGAATTTCATGTGAGAGTCACTGATTGACTCAAACACCAAGATCCCCTACAAAACTTAAGATTTACCTTCCACAAAATAAAAAAGCACTGAGGAATAATTTCCACAATAAGGATGCAATTAATGAAAATGGATTAATTACAATAGCATAGTGAAGAGGAATATAAAGAAAGAGTGGGGGAGTTAACTGAGAGGATAACTCACTGTGGAACTAAGTTTAATTTACTGTAAAACTCAAAAGAGAACTCACAGTGGTACTCAACTGAACTCCAAGTAGAACTCACCTTCTCACCCTCTTAACCTTTTATCACACATAAGTAAGCTAAAGCTAAAAGTGTAAGAATTATCCATTTAATAAGTAAATGAAATAATTAATATCCTACACCAACATGCCACCTTAAGTGTAGCTTAGATGGGCGAAAAAGAAAAAATGGGTCCCGACAACAAGACCTGATGAGGTACCCGCATACAATGCAACTCTCAATAAGTGAAGTAAAAGGAGAAACCCCAATGGGAAAACAAAACTCCCCTCCACAAGAGAGAAAATACAACAAGGACATGAACATGTGATGGAAAGACTCACAGTAAGACCCCCCAAGAATTGAATCCATTATAAAAATACAATCATGAATGCTCCCCTCCCCTTCACCCCACTCAAACCCCCCGCCCCCATAAGAGAGGATGTAAAGAGAAGGTCTGGTGACCCCCCCCAAAAGTGAGAAGAATTAAACCCTATGTGAGGAAATGCTCTCTCCCAAAATAGAGATGAGAAGAGAGACCATGCAGTGGCTCCTCAAGATGACTCCCATTGTGCTGGAAGATGCTCGACATAGAATTAAGATGAAGACCCATGAATGTTGAACAACATTCCTCCCCTTGGGAAGAAATATAATTGCAGATGTGTGCACGATGTCCTCCCATTTTGGATAAGAATATATAAGAAGAAGTATACATGTCTCTGAACTTTGCACATGATCCAAAGACAACAATGATGCTCTTGAAAACTACTCAAATGTCTCTAATCCATTGCAAAACTATGATTGAATAGGAGGATGAAGAACAATCTTTGAAGAAAATGATGGTGATGCAACTCCATCAAAGCTGTCATCAAATAGAAGACAAATGTCCTCAATGTGGTCCTCCAAATCTGCAAGATGAGACTCTACAATCAACAATGATATATCTAGTAGATATGTGTCCCAATGAGCTATCTCTTGAAAACTGATAATGTCCTGCTGCAAAGAATCTAATGTAGCAATAGGTAATAAAGATGTGATCTCAATAAGAGGAGAAGGAGAAGCAAGAGAATTCTCTATTTCATCTGAACTAGCAAGACTTGTCAAATATGTAAACTCCTCAATTGTATCATCATCAAAAGGTATGCAATCTACATCATCAAGGGGTATGTGGAAATCCATAGCAAGAACATCTGAGAATGGAGAGATATGTGGGTCTCCATAGATCTCCCAAATGTTAGTCCAAAGAGTGTGTGGGCACTCTGTTAGGTTGTGGAGCTAAAAGCTTCAACCAATGCAAACATGGAGGAGGTTGCTGAGTTCCAGGCAATCGGCGTCGGCAGAGTATGGTGCAGAAGGCAACCGGCATCGACAGGAGTCAGCCGACATCGGCCACCTCTAGGCAGACAGGGACCGACGTCGATCGCCTGTGCGGTCCAGAACTATTCGTTGCACGAATAGTTAGTTCATTGAACCGAGTGTTTGCATGTAAAGGCTATTTTTGGTCTTAGCTGCATGTCTAATTATTGTAAATTAGAAGTCTAAGTTATTGTTTAGTATGGGAGCTATTTATAGACACATTGGCATGTATTGTAATCAGTGCAAATAGAGGAAGGCAATGAAGTTCCTTCCACAAGTGTAAGATCATTGATTTGCAGGCTGTTGCAAGATCACAGAAGATCTACATGGTAAGTTAGATTGGTTTGAATTGTAGGTTATTGCAAGCTCATGGGAGATCTACTTGAAGTACTTTGAGTACTTGTGTACTGGCAGAGTTATTACTGACTAGTTGGAGGTGAACACCAATTCTGTGCGTGAGTTGTGTGTTGAGATCGTTTTGGTAGGAGAGTGAACTCTTGATTGAGAATAGTTGTACACTTGAGGTGTGGGAATCCTCTGAGAGGTGTGGAGAAGAAGTGGCATCTTCTTTATCATATTTTTTTTCTGTATGAGTATTAATACAAGTGTGTGTATTGTCTCTCATATTATGTGCTATGTGTGAATTCTAGTTACTTGTTCAATCTGGTATAATTTCGTGTTTAGTTGCTTATATAAGGTAATCATATTGTGCTCTTATTGAGGAGTAAGATCCTAACAAGTGGAATCAGAGCTGTTTGTTGTTCTGGATTTCCCAACAGTTGGTATCAGAGCTTTTGGTTGGGTTTACTAATAGGTTGTGTGAGATCTGGTTAGTGTGTTGATTATAGGTTACTCACAGGGGTTTCTGTTTGAGTGGGAGTATAGCAATGGCAAATGAAAGTAAGCTATGAATGGAGAAGTTTAATGGCAATAACTACCAATTATGGAGGATGCAGATAAAAGATTGTCTGTATCAGAAAGATTTGTACTTACTGTTGGGTGGGGTTGCTAGCAAGCCCACAGATATGAAGAATGAAGAATGGAACGTTCTTGATCAGAAGGCTCTAGGATCTATAATATTGATTCTTGCATCGTCTGTGATTTCCAACTTATCACAGTGTAAGACAATGGTAGAGTTGATGGAATCTTTGGCAAATTTATATGAAAAACTCTCCGCTTCGAATAAGGTATTTCTTATGAAGCAATTATTTAATTTGCAAATGTTGGATGGTGGATCTGTACATAGTCATCTTAGTGATTTCCATGGTTTGGTAAACCAGTTAAGTTCAGTCGATATTGTTTTTGACGATGAAATTAAAACTCTCTTAATCTTGTGCTCATTACCTAAAAGCTGGGAGAGTTTGGTAATGGCAGTTAGCAATATTGTGTCTGCTTCTAAAATCTTAAAAGTGGATGATGTTATGAGTGTAATCTTGAATGAAGAGATACGCAGGAAAAGCACAGGTGAATCATCAAGAATTGCTTTGAGTGTTAAAAGCAAGGGAAGGTAAAGAGAGAAGATCGAGCATGGGAGATCAAAGTCGAAGATAGACAGGAGATCCAAATCCAAGTATGGCAGAATAACCTGCTGAAAGTGTGGAAAGCAAGGGAAATTAAAGAGAGATTGCAGGTCGGTTGTAGATCAGCATGAAGGACATGAAGAAGAAGCAGATGTTGCAGAATATGTTGCACATGATGCTCTGGTATGTTCTTTGGATAAAGTAGAATCTTGGATTTTAAATTCTGGTGCCTCTTTTCATGCATCCCCAAATAGGGAATTTTTTCATGAGTATGTCTAGAGAGACTTTGGATAAATTTATTTAGGGGATGGTAAGCCTTGTCAAACGGTTGGCAAAGGGAAAGTGGAGCTAAAACTGCAGACGGGCAACACATGGGTGTTGAAGGAGGTCATGCATGTCCCAGTCCTGAAGTAGAGTTTGATTTCTGTTGGAAGTTTGGGTGATGAGGGTTGCACAGTAACTCTCACAGCGGATTCTTGGAAGGTTTCCAAGGGTGCACTTGTTGTAGCTAGAGGTAAAAAAGTAGGTACGCTTTATCTGTCTACTTGTATTACTAATTCTCCTTCTGATTTATCTACTTCAGCTGTAGATTCAGAGAAATGGCTTAATAGGCTTGGTCACATGGATAAGAAGGGGATGCATGTTCTTGAGTCAAAAAGTATGCTTTCGGTTTTGAGAAGCATGGATCATGATTTCTGTATGTAGAAGAAGAAAGTTACGTTTCTTGAGAGATCCGATGTTAGTGACAAGAACATGAAAGCCTTGGTTTTCAAGGAAAAGATGACAGACAGGTATCGGTCAAAGGGGCTGAGGAATTTTGAGTAGAGCAAGGGTAATTTGGACAAGGTTTTGTTCCAAAAGGAGCTCACGAAAAAAAGTCATTTCTGACAAGTAAAACACAGAAACCGACGTCGATTAGAAAACTGGCATCAACGTCCAAACAGAGACAGACGTTGGCTATGTGCAGACCGACATCAGTGACTCAGGGTACGTAAAAACTAGTGTCGGCCAGGGAAACTGACGTCGACAGGGTGGCAGTCGCATGGAATCGACATCAGCCAGGTGCAGACTGAGATGTGACTGACATCGGTCACTGAGACAGATTTTGGGTAGACAGCAAGCTATCAAGGAGTCTCAAGCGCCCATATGGAGGACTGAAGTGGCAAGTAAGTCTTAAATTCATCATTTCCCTTCTTTACACTACTTGTTGCTCACTGATGGTCAAGAATCAGGAAGTTGTTAAAGAAGCAGAGCAGGTAGATCCAAGAAACAGTGGGAGCTTGGCATGTATGAGGAATGTGATTTTTTGGAGAAGAACCAAACAGGATTTTTTTGGTAGAGTTGCCAGCCAGAAGAAAGCACTAAGAGACGAATAGATTTTAAGGATGAAGAAGAGCGAAAATGGACATGTGAGACAGTAGGCCAGAGTATATGGTCTTGAGTAAGTTGTAGGACAATGGAGGTTTGACCATTGTGTTTCTCTTTACCAGGTTGGATAATATTAGCTACATTATCTTATTACTGTATTGTGTGCTTGTTGCAGAGTTACATATACAGGGGTGTTACTGAACTAAAGGTAAAGCTAGTTCAGAAGTGTGTCATGAGGAATCTGGGAGCAGCAAGATTCTTTGGCATGAGTGTGTTCTAAGAACATGGAAGGTCACAGGTTGACTTTGTTTAAAGATGATTGTGTGAAACTGGTTAGCACGCCGATGGTTGGACAGTTTTATGAATAGTGTCTTGATTCACATAATGAGGTTGAGTACATGTGTACTAAACCTGGGTTTTTTCCAAGCAGTGGGAGCTGTCAAAAAGTTTGGAGCCAATCTGAGAAAGAAGCACTAAAGGGCAGTTCAATGGATTTTCAGGTATTTGAGAGGGACCAGTAGCAGGTGCGCATGTTATGTAGGGTCAAGTTTCTTTTCTACATGGTTTGTAGATGCGGATGTGGCAGGTGATTTGGATGACAGGAGGTGCACCACAGGATTTGTGGTGGTTGGTCTTCAAAAGTGATCTTGAGGAGGGATACATAGCCAGGGAACAAACTAAATGATGTACAGGTACAATTGCAGCTATTTATCTCTAAGTGGAAGATTGTTAGGTTGTAGAGCTAAAAGCTTCAACCAATGCAAACATGGAGGAGGTTGCTGAGTTCCAGGCAACCGGCGTCGGCAGAGTATGGTGCAGAAGGCAACCGGCATCGACAGGAGTCAGTCGATGTCAGCCACCTCCAGGCAGACAGGAACCGACGTCGGTCGCCTGTGCAGTCCAGAACTGTTCATTGCACAAACAGTTAGTTCGTTGAACCGAGTGTTTGCATGTAAAGGCTATTTTTGGTCTTAGCTGCGTGTCTAATTATTGTAAATTAGAAGTCTAAGTTATTGTTTAGTATGGGAGCTATTTATAGACCCATTGGCATGTATTGTAATCATTGCAAATAGAGAAAGGCAAGGAAGTTCCTTCCACAAGTGTAAGATCATTGATTTGCAGGTTGTTGCAAGATCACAGAAGATCTACATGGTGAGTTAGATCAGTTTGAATTGTAGGTTGTTGCAAGCTCATGGGAGATCTACTTGAAGTACTTTGAGTACTTGTGTACTGGCAGGGTTATTACTGACCAATTGGAGGTGAACACCAATTCTATGTGTGAGTTGTGTTTTGGGACTGTTTTGGTAGGAGAGTGAACTCTTGATTGAGAATAGTTGTACACTTGAGGTGTGGGAATCCTCTGAGAGGTGTGGAGAAGAAGTGGCATCTTCTTTATTATATTTTCTTTCTGTATGAGTATTAATACAAGTGTGTGTATTGTCTCTCATATTATGTGCTATGTGTGAATTCTAGTTACTTGTTCAATCTGGTATAATTCTATGTTTAGTTGCTTATACAAGGTAATCATATTGTGCTCTTATTGAGGAGCAAGATCCTAACAAGTGGAATCAGAGCTGTTTGTTGTTCTGAATTTCCCAACACACTCAATATGTGAGATAGAACACATATTGTCAAAATCAACACTTAAACCAATCAATCCTACAATATGATCAATATAGTTTCCCCATGTAGATTTCCTATTAGGTGTGTTTGGTTCAGGTATGAGTCCATAAAGATAAGGAAAAAGATTAAGCCACCTGAGATGTGTAAAAATGCCCTTTCGCCAAGACTCATAATTATCTTTACCCAATGTTACCATGGAAGGGTGAATAACAAAACCCATAATATCTCCTCAAATAAATTAGATCAAGATCAACAATCTGAATATGTATTGATGTTGATAAATAAAGCCCAACAAAATAAACATAACTTCTCGAGGTGCCAAATATGTCCAAAATATCAAATTAAAGCCATAAAACTGACAAACTCAATAAATAATCCCTGGGGCAAAATCTGGAAAATGTGCATAGATGGTTGTGTAGAGATCCTCAATACCTTTCCAATGCCACAAGAATCATGAAAATTGGAGATCGTGGCAAAAAGGTACCAGCTCTGATACCATGTAGAAATTTTCTATAATCTCATGTGAAAGTCATTGATTGACTCAAGCACCAGGATCACCTGCAAAACCTAAGATCTACTTTCCACAAGAGAAAAAAGTAAAGAGGAATAATTTTCACAATAAGGATGCAATTAATAAAAATGGATTAATTACAATAGCATGGTGAAGAAGAATATAACAAAAGAGTAGGGAGCGTTAACTGAGAGGATAACTCATTGTGGAACTAAGTTTAACTCACTATAAAACTCAAAGGAGAACTCACAATGGTACTCAGCTGAACTCTAAGTGGAACTCACCCTCTTAACCTCTTATTACACCTAAGTAAGCTAAAGTTACAAGTGTAGGAATTATCCATTTAATAAGTAAATGAAATAATTAATATCCCACACCAACAATTCTTGACTTGAGCAAGAATGATAAGATTACTACATTACTTGTTTGTGTTAGAGATATAAAGCTTCTTAAAGTCTTAATTATAGCAAACACGAGCATTAAAAAGGTACCAAGGTGTGTTAGAAGGCTTAAGAGTCATCAATTGCTTGATGTTTCTGGGTGCTACGAATTAAATGAAATACCAGTGTGGATAGGTAAACTAAAATGTCTTTAGCAAATCAATGTAGGGAGATCCATCAATGTTATGCCAAAGGGAATATCAAATCTCCAGTCTCTGCAGATACTGAGATCAGAAATTTCATTGGTATTGTCTAGTGACACTGAGAATGATGAAGGCTTATCAAAGTTAGAGGATGTTTGTAGCATGATCGAGCTCCAAGAATTAATTCTATGGGTTATAAATGAAAGGGAATGGAGGAGTATAGAAAGTGGGACACTTGAGCTCCATTTTCTATTATTGTGAATGGAGTAGTAATTATCCAGAATTCGAAAACATGGCCAACTTAGTGGGTGTGGAGTTATGGTGGAAAGTCGTCAGGGTTTCCGAAGTTTTGCTTCTTACGGATTCAATTTTTTTTTGAATTGGAAGATGAAGCCATGCCATGTCTTGAGACATTTTAGATAATCTATTGTGAGAGAGTGAAGAAAGTTCCAGAGGGATTGGAGTTATTGAGAAGATTGAAGGAGTTCAATTACCTTCTCACAAGGACAGAAGAAGTGCGGGAAAGGCTAATGGAAGGGGCCCAAGATTGGTGCAAAATCAAAGCCAGGAATCCGCACGTCATTTTTAAATAGTTTTTGGTGTCAACATGTTTCTTTTCTGTGACATCTTTGTGAAAAATGATTATCATTGTAACAAATTTAATATAAATGTAAAATTAGTGATATTAGTATTTATAATTTAACGAAAAACAAATATTTATCATTTAAGGTATAATAAAAGAAGTGTTTGTCATTTAGATATGAAATATTTAAATGTTTTATTTTATTTTATAGTTATTATATTTTTAATAGAAAATATATAATGTAATTTTATAAATTTAAGAATTTTTTAAAAATTATGGTCAATAATAATAATTTAGGGGTGGTGGTAAAGTGTAATATTTATCATTCTTCTTATTTTTCTCTACTTGATGATGGTTCATGGAGTGTGAATCGAAATGTCGATTGAAAAATACTCACACAATTTTATACCCGGAAACTATTGCTATTATTTATGAGTTGTTAATAATAAATAGTCACATTAAATTTGGCATTGATTTGATTATAATAGGATACTTTACACATTAAAATTGACATCCATTTGATTATCATATGAAAATCGTATTATCTTGGACATACGGTGGAGTATGAAGCCTTTTTTTTCCTAGAAAGATTTTTTTTAATTTTAACATATTAGTGTAATTAGATTGAGGTTATCCATCACCAATTAATTAAAAAATTATTAGAAAAAATATTAAAAAAATATTAATTAATGTAGTATGCAACAAATCTAAGAACTAATGAAAAAAATTATTTGACCATGCAATATTTGCTTTAAAACATAAGTACTTAAATGTAAAATGATTCAAAACTTGATGCAAGATAAAAACATAGTACACCACAAATCTAAACATCTTCATTAACATACTTATGTATCACAGAAACATAAGTAGAAGTCTAGGCTCATTCTAGCAACATGACATTATTCTTACAAAAAACCTCTCGATTAAGTAGTAACAATATTAGCAACAACAATACCCTCAACAATAACAATAGTAGCAACATTAATAATAACAATAACCTATTTTGTCCAACAAAGCGAGGTATTTATGCATGATCATAGCATCCATTTATAATTACAAATAATAAATAAGTCCCTGTGCATGGCATAACTATTTTATTATAATTAGAATATGTTATTATAAAATAATTGACATTGACCTATACACAATGCTAAATCTTCACTATCAGGGACTATATTATCATATTTGGTTTGGTCATTACATTTTCAGATGAGTCACTCTTGTTGGGTTTGACATGATCTTTGTCTTTCACAACCTACAATTTGTTAGAGTGGTTATGTTCACACTCGTTATGGTTAGAATTATTTCCAAACTAGTTTTGCCTTTTGCTATGTTCACATCCACTCATGAAGTTAAGTTTAATTTGGAGTGTTTTGTTATATCGTTGGATTTGTTTTATTTGTGTGCACAAACAATATTTTGTTGTGCAACAATTTAAAAAACAATCCACCTATATTCACGTTGTTCATAACAACCAAGCAATTATTACAAGATCAACTCATTAACCTATTTAGTAGGCTCTCCTTATACATCTCCAAAATAGGTGGAAGAGATAAAATCATTCCAATTGTATAATATTCCTTGAGGCAATTATGAGAGACTTATATTATTGTGCATAATTCATATATGAGCTTTTTTCATGTGCGTAATACATGTGATAGATTTTTTATGATAATGGTGTGGAGGAATGATCTTACAATTACATAAGTTTAATATATACTCCATCAAAGTATTAGAGCTCTTCCATGCAGCGATTGCTTAGCCTTCCAACAATGTTTTAGGAATCTATGTTATTTTGTGCAGTTGGAAATCTTTTCATTCACCTTAAAGAATGATGTTGGCTGATTTTAAATTGATTGGACTTTCCTTACAGACCATGCACCTTATAAAATGTTATCTCAAACATTTTATTTACAGATATCATATTTGTTTGGTCGTACCAGATGGCTCCAGTTTGGGAAAAAACGAGTTTTTGATTTGCATAGGCCGTACATATCGTATTTCTCAGTGACAAGTATTGGTACAGGACTCCAATTTTTTTGGGATCATTTCTTTGGTACGACACTCATCCAATGGTATTGTGTTTGGATTTCCACACTCAGCCTTGATAATCTTATTTCTGGGCATTTTGAATTTTTTATAAAGCAAAGTCGGAGACAGAACCGAGATCAAAGCATTGGAAAGTGAATTAGAAAATAAAACTTCTCATTGGTTAAAACCCTTACAGGACTAGTGTGTTTCCACACCATTCAAACACCAAGTGTTGTTTTACCTTCCAACACAATCAGTCTGTTTAATTTCTCGTTGACCCATGTTAAAAATTCAGTTTGAGACTCCAAGGGATCCATAAGGGTTTACCTTCCAACACAGTCAGTCTTGTTTCTATCTGCTGCCTTCTGTCAAGTCGATTTGCATTTTGCCTTGAATTTGAAATTTTTTTGTTTGCATTGGCCTGCTTGTGGGATCGAGGATTTGTATTGGCTTTGAAAAACATCTCGGTTACACTCAAATCACCATTCCTCTCGAGCTTGCAGATTCGACTCGGCTCAGATCTCTCTGGTCATCATCACTGCAACCTCAGAACTTTTCCAGCCAGTTGTCAACCACCTATCTCCCACTGCCACATGTCCATGTCGACCGGATTATATTTTTGGTTGCCCCTTTGTTGGACATTACGTCTTTGGCGTTTGGGTATTACAGTTGACTTAATCTTCAATCTTGACACTCCACCCCAGTCGACTACCTTTGTTCGATCACGACCACGTGGCTCAACAACCTCGGTGCACGGCCTCCAACGTCTATACGATGATTGGTCATTTCGCCACGGTTATTTAACTTGAGCTTACAATTTTGTATTAAAAAGTGTTATTAACTTTCAAAGGTCGAATAGAAGACACATAAGATATTTTAACATTCACGAGGTTAAATAAATAGTCTATGAGACAACCAGCGCAGTCAAATTTGCTTTTGTCTTGTATTTCTTCTTTTATTCAAAGATAGAATGAGCTCTCCAACTTTCTCCAACGACCCCTCTATAAACAGAGCATGTCAAGAAGTTGTTGTCAGGGAGTCCACATATTTTGCTCTAATGTCCTTGTAAGCATCACAATCTAATATAAAACGTTTTTCCGATTCAACTACCCCTGCATTGTAGAGTTCACATACTCTCTCGTCCCAAATTTATTTAAGCCTTTTTCACCTTCTATTTCACATCGAAACTGATAAGAATTAATTCTAAACTAAATATCTAAAATCTAGCTAACATTTATTGCATGAGTATTTAAATACTCTGATAGCCAAGTTGGTTGCATAGGTCTCTTTTTTGGATAAAACCTTCTTTCACATGGTTACGGATTCGATCCCCCTCAAAACACAGAAGAAAATTTTCATTATACGGTGGGTGGATTCTTGTTTTTTTAAAAGGGTTTATTAAAGTTTTGAATCCTTTTAATAGGAAGACTTTTTTAAATTAAAAGAGGGAAATTTGTTTTTGAATTGTCCATTTTTATGGGTGATTATTTCTTGTTCTCATTTTTTTTGGAGGATGATTTTATTGCACTTATCATTTATTGTAATTTTTTTTATTTGTGGACATATTTTTGGTTATGATTGATGTTCCATTTTTGGTATGTATTGTATTTTTGAACCATTTATTATATTTCTGGGTGTATTTTTGGTGGTAATCAATGTTCATTTTAGGGGTTTATTATTTGGCTATTTGTCACTATTATTAATTTTTCATATCTTCAGGTATGGATTCATGTATATTTGAACCTTTTAGTTCTTCAAACTACAACACTTAGAAAACCAAAATGCAGATGCACTTGCAAATGAAGGAATTATGGAGAGTAGTACTTGGTGACTTTCCTCTTTTTTCGGATGAGGATGATATTGTGTGGCTTGCATCCTTGCAAAAGGAAGCACTTTTGTTTATTCGCCTCCATATTTCTGACAGTGTTCAAACTCATATCTAACGTGCCACATCACCTAAGGAATCTTGGGACATTCTTTCAACATTATTTGATGAGGTCACTTCACCCCCACATGTTCTTTTTCATTCTCCTTCCTCTCATAGTGAAGATTTTATTAGTGGCATTGTTTCCCATCATCTTCTCCTATTTGTAAGAATGTAATTCTTGATGGTGATTTGCATGACTCTTTAACATCTCCTTCTCCTCCTATCAGTTCTTGTCCTATTTCTAAAATATCAGTGAGGACATATTTTTTGAGTATTAGAGACTTGTACCACCTCTTCCTACTACTCATGATGAAGATTCAATTATTAGTTGTGACTTGGATGAGGTACTTTCACCTCCTCCAACTATTGATGTGCATTCCGATACAATGGTTGTTGCTCCTATTTTTTATTTTGGTATGATTATTGATAGCACCCTACCAATCCCTAAGCAACCCACTGATCTTATGGCCGCTTTCTTATCAGTTCAGGAAGAAAAGAAGAAACTCATTATGCAAAATTATCTTCTACGTTCCTTGATTCATGGAAAGGATGCCCTCATTTATTATATGCAAAAGAAACTCATTGGCTTACAACACCAGTCTAATACCACATCATGTTGTGTTATTGAATCTAGTATGCATCCACTTGAGGCACTTTTATAGTGTGATCTACCGAATTCTAAGCAACCCATTATTCACGTTGCTCCTATTATTGTAAATGATACTTCAATGCCTATTGGTGTTGCACACTCTGCACATCCCACTCTAGTTCCACTTGCAGATATGCCTACTTATTTTGAGCAACATACCATTGGCTTTAGCTCTCACATGCTTTATTCCATGGGTCACACTACCAGATTTGTGGGCATTAGGAAGTGTGTACAAGGCATCGATTCATGTCTTTTATGTGGATTGCTCACCATGGCATTGGTTATGATGCAAGTGATTCATCTTCATTGGGATATTTTTATAGAGTTCCATATTTTGTTCTCTCCACTCTTCGTGATGATATTGAGATACATATGGTCTCTTTTGCACCTTTTCTCAGGCCTAAAAAACCTAAGACTATAGTGGTAAAACATGATTTACCTGACACTTATTTGGATGTTACCTTGCATTCTTCTACTATGGATTTCACACCCACTCATATGCAAGAATATTCATCCACCATTCATGTTTAATTGGGGTGGATTTATGATCATTTTTGGTGACATCAACAATGTTATTTGAGAGGACTCTCCAAACAAGGTTACTCCACCACTTAACTTCTTCAATCGCACATTGCTCCTCCTAGTTTTCGATGCTCCTTGGTTATTTGAGCTCCTTGTTAGGCAGAATTATTTTTTGGAGCCTACATCTCTCATTTCATATATGTTCTACTACACATTGACCACATTGTGGACTTTCTTACATCACTTGGTGATATTGTTATTGGATGGGACATTTTTTTGTAGTCACAACTGAGAGTCATTGAGTTTATTCTTCATGTTTGTACGCTCCATATTTAGCACTTTAATCTTTAATCTTTGATTATCCCATCCCCACTAGGGGCATATTATTGAGATATTTATATTTATACCTTTGATGTTGATAGTCTCCTTCAGATTTGTTGTGTAGTTTGATCTCCCTCTGAAGAGCAGTTATTTTGGTGTAGCATAGTGTCAACATTTTAGTGTTTTGTAGTGGGATTGATCCACAAATACATATATGTTTTTTGATTCACTACACCCACTTCAACATTATGGTTGGGTGTGTGTACAAATTGCTTCAGGTGTTGTGATAATTTCTAGCCCTTGGCATACCACATTTTCTTTTTGAAGCATTTAATTGAGTGCATCTTTTATTCAATGGAATTCATTCCATTGAGTGCACCTATTGCAGGTTTGTGTTGAGAATTTTGAGCCATGCTTCTTGAAATGCCTTGCTACACATTTTCTCTTCTTCACTCTCACTATGGTTTTACTAGTTTTTGGGTACCTTGTGATGATACATTTCATCCATGCCGACTCTTTTTCCACAGTTTGTGATCTATATTTTTTACATAGTGAGCCTCATATAGAGTCACAATTATTGTTTAAATTGGTAGTTACAGTGACTCAATGCCTATGTATTTTAGTAATATGGATTAGCTACCATATAGACACTTTATATTTTACTCTGATTTTGTGCATGATACCTGATCAAGCCTAGTTGTTGAGACCCATTCAGCCTCTTTACTTTCTATTTTCTCGCTCCTTATTCTACACTTAAGGGAGGGTGTTGGAGTAGTTGTGTTCACACTGACGATGTTTTAAGTTATTTCCAAACCAATTATGTATTTAGTCATGTTCATACCCACTCACAAAATTAAGCTTGATTTGGAGTGTTATATTATAGTTTTTGGATTTGTTTTATTTATGTAAACGAACAATATTTTTTTGTACACCAATTTAAGACAATCTACCTATATTTTGGGTTGTTCAAAACAACCAAGCGGTTATTGTAAAACCAACTCATTATCCTATTTAATAAGCTCTCCTTATGATTCTCTAAGATAGGTGGAAGAGAGAAAATCATTTAGATTGTGTAATATTCCTTGAGGCAATTATGAGAGACTTAGATTATTGTGCATAATTCCTATCTAAACTTTTTTTGTGTGCACAATGTCTGTGATAGATTTTCTATGGTAATGGTGTGTAGGAGTGATCCTGCGATTGCATGAGTTCAATATGTACTCCATCACAATTTATGAAACTATCTTTCTAATTCTTTTGTTGTGCATTCTACATTGCTTCATGACTCAATGCATGTATTTTGGCTCCCAAAGACTTTATCCCACATGTGTCTCCCAATCTTCATGAACTTTTTTGATCTCACACTTAGTCAAAACTTGGGGCTAATCCATGAACCTATCCTAAATTATGTGCATTCCTACATAATTCGCCTCCTGCATGCATTCCCTCTCTATTATTCATGTACACATCCATACTTAGCCAAAATTTAGGGTTAAACATCACCCAACACTAATATTATTGATCATATTCAAAAAAAATTATTACATTTAACCAAATAATTTAGGATCATATTGCTTCATCTCTTCCTCAAAAAGTTTCCCAGCTTTTGATTATGCCCTAAGTGTTCTTCAAAACACTTATTATTGGCACATCCAATCCTTTTAATGTTGGTGGTTATTCTTGGAGTTATTTGTCTTGATGTTTTACACTACTTATATTATCTGTGTTTCCTTTATTTTATCCACAAGAAAACTTTCCTCATTAATAGTCTTCAATTGAATATCTATGAAGCATTGCTCGAACTCTTTCTTCTTTGCACTTATTGTTCAAATAATTTATTCATCCTCTTACAATAAGAATGTACATTCCTCTTTATTTTTATATGTATATACTTGGGTGGATAACGTGATATGCTCTTGTTATTTTTTGTAGAGACACACATTTATTATACCAGTTTAATACGATAAATTCAGAAATAGATGCTTAGATATTACCATGCTTTCTGAGAGCTTATTCATTGTGTCATCATAATTTTACACTTACTTAGAAAAATTAAGTTTTGTTATATTAATTTATTTGTGTGCATCTCTAACTCTTTCCCCCGTATTTAGTAGTTGATAAATTATAATTTTTATTTTTTCCATAACCTTAGCCTTGGCTATGTCAACTCCATCTAGTATGCTTGAATGTTCCTTCAAGACACATTGACATAACTTCAAATCTTTGAGTTATATGGTAGCTACCTTACACTCCACTAATATGCTCTTCCCCTACTCATCCTCAAGCACACTTTTTGTTGTGGTGTCTTTTTTATCATCCTCTTCAAGTGCCTTTAACACTTCCTTTATTATGCACCTTTTTAATTTGTAGTTTACGTTGTTCATTAAGTTTTTCCCAAAAAATGTTTGCAACTAATTCCACCAGTGCACTCCCTATTTTTATGTTACTCATGTTCATAATATTCACAAAAATAAGGTCTCAACCTTCACTGAATTTTGGTTGAGCATCTAATTCTACAACTTTAGGAACATCAAATAATGGTTCATCTATATATGCATCTAAGGCAAAGGGCATACACTTGTAGGTTTTTATTGTGGCATGCCTATGATTGATTATATTACACATGAATAGATTTTTATTCCTCGTCACAGTAGATTTTTGTGTGTATGTTATCCTCATATTATTATTCTATGGGGGGGATCTCTTCCATCCAACCTATTTTCCCCTTTTCTACCTTATTTCTCTCTACTTTGTCTATTTTTTCTTATTTTTTTGGCTTTTATTGTTCTAAATCTTCCCCATTGGGTTACTTTTCTTGGGGATTTGTTATGGAATTCATGCATTTTAAATGTTTCAAGGCTTATTCAAATCATTTATCTATTGTTGCTTTCAAGATTTGCATGTTATCTAGTTCCATCTGATACTTTCCTCCTTCACTTTGTTACTATTTTGCACACCCCTCTTATTTTTATTCTTTCTCTTGTTCACATGCACATGGGATGTCTTGTGATACTTTTTACTCTACATATATTTGATTACTTATGCATGTTATATCATGCGTTTTTTATTTTTCTCACCCCTTGTATTTAGGAGGGGTTTACACTTCTTGCTTTTATAGTTTCACTTATCATTCTGGCCTTGGTTTAGTGTGCACTGTATTTTGAGGGTCTTTTGAGGTGCTTGAATTTCTTGCTACATATTTTTTTTGGTTAGCACATAAACTAGTGGAGAAGGTAGCCTTATGTTTAAGGGATTTGGTTGCATGAGCCATCATTTCTTATTCTCCAGAGGCATATCATCTAACTCCATTTCTTCCAAGTCTTATTGCAAAGGAGATAATAAATTTAGATTCTTCTTCTATATTTTTTATTTTTGGAGGAGGCTTCTTGTGAACTTATTTTATTCAACAAAGGTAGAAGTGTTATATCATCTTTTCATTGCACTCTTGTGTTGATACTCTTTCTTTTTGGCTTTAGCATATAATATAGGTTATGTACTCGCCCATCTATGATAACACTTAGTATTGGGTTGATGAGGCACCCAATGTTATCCTCCTCATCATATTCATTTATTGTGGATTCCCCTAGGCATAAATATTTGGCATGAAGGGTGTGGGCATCTGCATGTATCCTCTACACATCCATGGTTATATTATGGATATTTAAGATTCCATTCACCACATCAACAAATTATTTCACTATAAATCTATATGGAAAACACAACCAAAGTCACACATTTCCATTGTCCAACTTAATCTGGGCCAACAAATAATGTTGGATTGTGGTAATTTTCCCCAATCCTTCACCATTTCCATTAGTAGCCTTGGGATATGCCATTTATCCCCTATTTATTCCTTCAACTGTGAATTTACCACCTATCCACTCTTTCCTTATATTTATTCGATACTACCATGTGTAAAGTATAGGTGTGATATTTTAGTTTTAGAGATATTTCATGGAGGAGGAATGTCCATTGGCCTTCTCTGATGCCCTCAGGCACTCCAATATCATCATATAATAAGAGCATTAGGATCACAATGTATTTTAATTTTTCCCCAAGCCTATGTGCCTTATTTATGCCTTTAATTAAGGGATCCACCAAGAACTTAGATATGTTAAATAGTGTTCCCTTGGCCATCTCATGTGATACATATAGAGAAAAAAAATTATCTCTGCCCAATGCCCTATTCCATGTAGCTTAGTGTTGACTAAGTGCTCAGATTTGTACTCCTCTGACCTTTTAAGACTCTACAACTTGAATTTTGTGCCTCTATATAGTAGCCTGAGTTTGTAAATGAGAGTTTAAAGGTGCATCTTCTAACTCATGTGAAACCCTAAGATATTTATATTTTATAGCATTATGAATGCGTTTCCTAAAAATAGTTGGCTATTTCCCATAGATTCATAGGAAGGAGGTGGTGCAGGATATAGCATGAGACCACCACTCAATCTAACTAGTATACCCTTTGGGCTTGGGGGCCATATTAAAAATCTTGGTGATATGATCCATAATATTCTCATGCTTAAGATGGGAAATGTTGAGGTATAAATGGGATCTCTTAGGTTTAACCTGAGGGGAGGTCTAATGTATGTAAAAATATATGGGGTGGTGGTCAGACAAGAAAGAGTCTAGAATGATAGACATAGATCATCCATTGATGGGAGCAAAAAAGAAAAGGTCTTGTTCAACAAGGAGGGCACAATCAAGGAATTTGAGGATTGATCTTCTCTCTGATAAAAATTGGACCAGGTGAACCACGAGGTATTGGAATCATCCCTTCTATAATGATTTGTGTCAAAGACCCCAAGTTTATTTTTCATGTATAACTAATCTTGTCGCTGTCCTGCACACCATCTAATGGGAAGGTGACCGTTATCTTCCATAGATTTAATCATGTTGTTGTCACCACACAAAATCCAATTCACATTTGGGTGGGAATCAGCTAACCATCTCTAGAGTAGGGTGTGTTCCACAACATCATTAGAAGTGTACAAATTGACAAGGCCAATGATGTGATTATTAAAGTCAAAAAGTGTCCATACTATCTGATGGGTGGGGTTGGAACCCTAAGAAATGATATTTTAAGACAAGTTAGGTGCCAATAGGGTGACAACTCCCCCCAACCAGACTCATGATAGGTGGCTTGAAAGAGGAGCCCAGGTTAGATAGTGATAGTTGTAGAATGAAGCAAAAAGCCCAAAATTTTGACTTCTTTTAGGTAAATAATTTTCATGTGAGAAAAATAATGAAAAGTGTTCCTAATCGTATACTTATGATTCAGATCAATGAGTCTTTGAACATTCTAAGACTAAAATATTATTAGAAAACATCTAAATTCATATCATTTCCCTTGAAGAGGTTTGAGAGGGTTGTGAACCAATTGAAAGCCGAGCCTAGGAGGGAAAAATATCCTAGCTTGAAGGGTTACCTTTTATTTGGAAAATAATCCTCACCTATAGAGGGAGAGGGATTATGTGAGTGGTGCATGATAGCCTTGCAATTGAGGGTTAGAAGCCCTAGATCTGAATCTGAATCATTCACCCCTAAAAGGGGTTGTGACAAAGGAACCATAGGAATGAGAGATGGTGAAGACATAAACTGAGCTAGCGCCTGTGGTAACTGGGAGATGGGAGGTAGGAGTTTAACTTGAGTCAGTGTTAGGGCTTTGGCCGAAGGGGATGAGGAACTTAGACCTCCTGAGGGATGGGATATAGTTGGTTGAGGTCTACTATTGCCATGGGAAGTAGTATATTCCCTTTTGGAAAACCCATCAGAAGATGGGGGTTTTGTCTCAGACCTACTTTTGTTTTGAGCGACCAAAAGAGTGGGGACAATTAGGGGACATTCCTTAATCATGTGGTCCAAAGCCTAACACCTAAAATAAGTGTTTGGAAGGTAAATGTAGAGGATACGCTGAGAGAAATGGTTGTTTCCAACTTGAATGTCAATAGATTCTTTAAGATCCTTGGCTAGGTCAATTTCAACATAGACCCTTCTCTAAGGTTGGGTTGCATATAACTTTAGTTGCTCATGGCAGATAAAGCAGCCCAAAGGCTTGATAAGTTGGTCAACAAAATTCCACAGAGGCATAGGTAAGCCTAGAAACTCTAACCAAACTATGATTTTAGGCTTTGCTTGTTCAGAGACTTAAAAGTCTCTGGTCTAATGGGAAAAAACAATAGGGTGTTGTGAATGAACCATGGGCCAAGGTTAATAATAGCTCTACAATGTTTAGGGTTTGTGAAATGAAACAAGAAGAAACCCTTCTAGTCTCACCCCATGGCCTTGCCAATGGTAGTAAACCCATTGCTTTAAAAGGCTTTCTATAGGAGCTTGACCCACAAAATAAGTAATAAGGGTAAAATTTTCAAAATAATTGCAAGCTTTATCAAACTCAGGTAGGTCCAGAACCATATCTGAAAGAGGAGTATTAGACTCAGAATCAATACCTCATATTAAACTTTTGAGCTTGTTTCGGTGCCATAGCTTCTCCGGTTCCCATCGGTGGTAAGTGCATCAAACGATTTAAGAGGGTTGGCGATGACCATTCAATACAGGGGAAGGTGACTAATTGTCCAAGGGGTGGATGGGTAGCTTGATTCAATACACGAAATGCACTATTAATAACTCCTGTCTAAATCAAACAAATTGATAGTGTGAAGAAAGGCAGAAGAAACCGTAAAAATATGCAAACTATAAGTGCTTCATACTCTCCTCTCTCCTCCATCGACTCTCAATTTTGATTTTATCTATCGTATTTTCATGTTTATTATCTTTTTATTCTTACATTCTCTTACCTTATTTTATTTAACTTCTAGAAATTTTATTCTCATTATTTTACTTTTGTTGAGTTAAAATATTTTCTATATAAAATTATTTTTATCTTTTAAAATAATAAAATAAAAAGAATATAATAAAATAATAATATTATCTTTTAAATAATTTTAAAATAACAATATAAAGGTATATAAAATAACGTAATATACTTAGACAACAACATTTCCATGTGAATTAGAATATTATTCTCATGTAAAAGTGACATACATTGGCAGGCCAGCTGAGAAACCAAGGAGGGAAAATGATATTAAAGTGGCATGCTCTGGACGGCCAGCTGAGAAACCAAGGAAGGAAGATGATATTAAAGTGACATGTTTATGGTACATTCGGCTGTTCTATTTTCCTATACCTTTCCTTACATGAATATGTGAGACCAGAGTTCTCAAGTCCACTCTCAATTTTCAACTTTAAAATGGCTTTCGTTGGAGAAGCTGTTGTTGCTGGAAAAATCTGCGAAATGGCCATTCAGATGGCTGTCCAAAAACTTATGAAGGAGGCAGGCCTCGTGGTGAACTTCAGGCAAGACTTTGAATGGTTGAATAAGAAACTCACACATCTAAGCGGTTTTCTCATAGATGCTGATGAACAGTCTAAAGAAAAGGTTGCAGTGAGAACATGGCTTCAGGAGATTCAGGACATTGTCTTGCAAGCAGAGGATATAGTGGAAGAATGTGCTGTAGAATCTATGTATACTAACAGCGTTCAATCATGTGGGTTGAGTTGGAATCAAACCATTTTTCGCTTCAGAATGGGGCGAAAAATCAAAGATGTCAAAGAAAGGATCAGTGGCATTATTGAAGATGCAAGCCTACTGAAGATAACTCATGGCGATGTTTTGTCGGTAGAATAGGCATCAAGCAGCACATTGCAAAGAGCAGACTGGAAGAGATCGAGTATCCTGCCAAGTGATTCACATCCAGTGGGGATTGATTCCAAGGTTGAATACATGGAGAGCTTGTTAGACGACTCCCACCTACCAGTTGTTGCAGTTGTCGGAATGGGGGGATGGGAAAAACATATCTTCTTCAACATGTCTACAACAAAATAAAACAAAGGTTTGAGATATGTATTTGGCTTTCGATTTCTCAATCCCACTCTGTTTCTAATTTTCAATATGATATAGCCAAGCAATATGACATAGCCAAGCCTGTTGATAGAGTCAATAATAAAGGTTTAAATGAGGACATTGTGGATGGTAAGGTCAGTGAACAAGTTGCAGCCCAGTTAATAAATTCTAAATTGGAAGGAAATAAGTCTCTCATTGTGCTCGATGATGTGTGGAAGCCAATCATTGAGGAAAATTTGATAGACAGACTTGGCCTCCATAACTGCAAAATTGTGATGACAACAAGAAATAAAGAAGTTTGCAGAAATGTGGAGGCAGAAATGTATGAGATGGAAAAGTTGTCCGAAGAAGACAGTTGGGAGCTGTTTTGTGTTCATAGCTTTCCAAAATCTGTTGAAAATAAACCGCCACGAGAGCTTGAGGAGGTAGCTCATAACATTCTAAGGGAATGCGGTAACTTGCCATTGTCGATAAAGACAACAGCAGCGTCTGTGGCCGGCCTCACACTCCGGAGGGAATGGGACTTCAAATTAAGGCAGCTGAAAGAGGTATCTGCTCTTAATAATCCCATGAAAATTCTTAAATTAAGTTATGACTGCTTGCCAGCACGTCTTAAAGCTTGTTTTGCCTATTTCTCCTTTTTCCCCGAGGATGAGAAAATAGAGTGTGAGTATCTTGTAAATCTCTGGACAGGAGAAGGGTTAATTCCTGAAGAAAGAGGAGATCAGAGGGATATTGGATGGAGTTATTTGTATGAAATGGCCAATCTCTGTTTGGTTGAAGTATGGGAGGAATATGTGTTAGTGTTCAATGGCTATTATCTTGTACATCAGCTAAAGAAGTGCTGTAGAGTTCACGATCTGTTTCTTGATTTGGCCATTTATATATCGAAAGAGAATAAATGTGCTTTTGATGCTGAACATGCCTTCACAAAGGGACCTTCCACGGAAACAAGTGGTGGCTTGTACCGGATTTTACTGCCCAATATGGATGATGATGACATGGCACAGAGTCGTCCTGCAGATTCTCCCAGCCTTCTCCGCACACTTTCGTTGTCTAATAATGGCATAGGAAATATTGGAGCAAAGATTTTTGTGAATATGAGAGCACTGCGGGTTCTTGACTTGAGCTGGAATGATATCAGTACGTTGCCTGATTGTATTGGAGAGATGAAGCTTCTTAAGGTCTTAAATCTAGCAAACACGAGCATTGAGAAGGTACCAAGGTGTGTTAGAAGGCTTAAGAGTCTTCGATTTCTTTATTTAAGAGGGTGTTCGATAGCTAAACTATCAGTGTGGATAGTGTTAGTTTTATGCTCAGAATTGAAACAATCAGAAAAATGCAACACAATGAACAATGAACACAACAATATATCCTGGGAAAACCCTTCAACTTGAAAGGAAAAAAACCCAGCAACAATATATCTCTTATATATTGAATGATAAGAACATCAATCTGCTTTACAATGGCCAACTCCAAGGCCTACAAGTATGGCTTCACTTCTTGAAGCACAATGAATAAGATCACACTTGATAAATCTGAGTTTGCTCTTGAAATAACTTGATCTACTCCTTAGAAGTCTGCTCTGCCTTTTCAATTATACTTCTTCTTATGCTGAACAACGAAAAATCACTCTATATATACAAGTGAGAGGAAAGAGACACATCTCTTCACTCTCCGTGTCAGCCTCCACAAAACAAATTATGTCTTAAATAAGTTGGGCTGCAAGTGGGAGCCCGACGCTGCTCCTTCAACATCAACAGATAGGTGAACTAAAATGTCTTCAGCATATCGATGTAGGGAGATTGATCGAAGTTATGCCAAAGGGAATATCAAAGCTCCAGTCTCTGCGGATACTGAGAACAGATAATGGGTTGAAATTCTCTAGTGAGACTGAGAATGATGAAGGCTTATTAAAGTTAGAGGATGTTGGCAGTATGATTCAGCTCCAAGAGGTAAAGACAAGTGTTAAAAATGCAAGGCAATGGAGGAGTATAGGAGGGATACTTGGGCGTTTGGTGAAGATGCGCCATTTCACAATGAGGAGAGCGTTTGTTGTTCGGGAATATGCATATCCGTCTTTTCCGGAGAATTTGAGGGAACTCAGATGAAATGAATTGTGAATGGAGTGATAGTAATTATCCGGAATTCGAAAACATGGCCAACTTAGTGAGTTTGCTTTTGTATGAGAATGAGACGTGCGGAGAATTGCCCAAGGCGTTTGGAAAGTCGTTGGGTTTTCCAAAGCTTCGTTTCTTCATAATCGAGTCTTTCTTTTTATTGGAGGAGTTGCCAGAATTGGAAGATGGAGCCATGCCATGCCTTGAGATGTTTAACCTAATCAGATGTCAGAGAGTGAAGAAAGTTCCAGAGGGATTGGAGACGTTGAGAAAACTGAAGAAGTTCGATTACTTAGGGACAGGGACAAAAGAAGTTGGGGAGAGGCTAAAGGAAGGGGGCCAAGATTGCCACAAAATCAAATGATTATCAAGTCTAATGATTTTTAAATAGTTTTTGGTGTCAACATGTTTATTTTGTTATTATTATTATTATTTTTTTTAAAGGATTCCCTGACCTCTTTGCAAAAGATGATTATCATGGTAACAAATTTAATATCTAAAGTTAACGATATTAGCAAATCATAATTTAATGAAAATAAATATTTATCATTTATTTTTATTATTGTAAAATATTTTTATTATTTTTTATATTTAAATTATAATGAAAAAAAGGTTTATCTTTTAAATATGAAATATTTTAATATTTTTATTATTTATTTATTTTATAAATATTTATATTTTTAATAAAAAATATATAATATAATATTATAAATTTAAGGATTTTTAAAAAAGTTGTATTCAACAATATAACTTAAGGGTGGTGGTAAAGTGTAATATTCATAAATTGTCAATTATAAATAATCACATTAAATTTTGCATTGATTTGATTGTAATAAGACATCTTAAACATTAAAATTGACACTCATTTGATTGTTATATGAAATTTGTATTATTTTGGGCATACAATAGTGTATGGAGCCCCTTCTTTCTTTCTTTCTTTCTTTTTCTTTTCTTTTCTTTTTCTTTTTTTTTAAAAAAAAAAATTAGAAAGAATTTTTGGATCCTGACATATTGGTGTAGTTAGATTGAGGTTATCTATTACCAATTAACTAAAAAATTATAAAGAAAATAAAAGAGATATTAATTAATGTAATATGGAACAAATCTAAGAACTAATAGAAAATTTTATTTGATTATGCAATATTTGCTTAAACACATAAGTACTTAAATGTAAAATTAATCAAAACTCAATGCAAAACAAAGACATAGTACATCACAAATATGAACATCTTCATTAACATACTCATGTATCATAGAAACACAAGTAGAAGCCTAGGCTTATTCTGGCATGTTGACATTATTCCTACAAAAAGTCTCTCGACTAAACGGTAACAATATTAGCAACATCAATACCCTCAACAATAGTAGCAATAATAATAGTAACAATAACCTATTTTGTCCAACAAAGCGAGGTATCTATACATGATCATACTAACGATTTACGGTTGTAAACAATAAATGTGTGTCTGTGCATGACATAACTATTTTATTATAACTAGAATAAGTTATTACAAAACAATTGGCATTGACCTATACACAATACTAAATCTTCACCACCAAGCACTATATTGTCATATTTGGTTTGGTCATTACATTACTAGATGATTTGCTCTTAGTGGGTTGGACACAATCTCCATCTTTCATACCTTACAATTTGTTGGAGTGGTTGTGTTCACATTCATTGTGGTTTGTATTATTTCCAAACCAGTTTTATCTTTAGTCGTGTTCACACCCACTCATGGAGTTAAGCTTAATTTGGAGTGTTTAGTTATAATTGTTGGATTTGTTTTATTTGTGTGCACGAATAATATTTTATTGTACACCAATATAAGACAATCCACCTATATTCGGGTTGTTCCCAATAACCAAGCTATTATTGTGAAAACAACTCATTAACCTATTTAGTAGGCTCTCTTTAAACTTCTACAAGATAAGTGGAAGAGAGAAAATCATTCACATTGTGTAATATTCTTTAAAGCAATAATGAAAGACTTAAATTATTATGTATAATTCTTATCTGTGGTTTTTTCGTGTGTATAATATATATGATAGATTTTTTGTGGTAATGGTGTGCGAAAATGACCCTGTGGTTACATGAATTCAATATGTACACCATCATGGTAATGGAGGTCCTCCATGCAGCCATTGTTTAGCCTTCCAACAATGTTTTAGGGGAATCTATGTTATTTTGTGCACTTGCAGGTCTTTGCATCCACATTCAGAGAAAAATGTTGGTTGATTTTAATTTGATTGGCCTTTCCATACAGTCCATGTACCTTATAAAATGTTTGCTCAAAACATTTTATTTTCAGATATCATATTTGTTTGGTCGTACAAGATGGCTCGAGTTTGAAAAAAAAAAAAAAAAAGAGTTTTTTCGTTTGCATAGGCATACATGTCGTATTTCTCTTTGACAAGCGTTGGTACATGATTGCATTTTTTTGGGGGGTCAATTCTTTCGTACGACACTGCATTATCTTTGGATTTCCACACGCAGTCTTGTTAATCTTGTTTCTGGGCATTCTGTATTTGTTGTAAAGCAAAGATGGAGATAGATCCGAGATCAAAGCATTGGAAGGTGCATTAGATAATAAAACTTCTTCATTGGTTAAAACCCTTTAGAACTACTGCCTTTCCACACCATTCAAAAACACCAAGTGTCGGTTTACCTTCCAACACAGTCAGTCTGTTTACTTGCTGGTCGACCCATTATCAAAAGTCGGTTTGAGACTCCAACGGGCTCCACGAAGGCTTCACCGAACCCCAATGGTTTTCTATCTGTTGCCTTCCATCAAGTCGATTTGCATTTCACCATAAGGTTTTTTTTGGATAAAACCTTATTTCATGTGGTTAGGGGTTCAAGCCCCCTCGAGACAAAGAATAAATTTTTCATTAGAGAGAAATTTGTTGTGAATGGTCCATTTTTACGCATGATTTTATTTTGCTTCTTTTTATTTGGAATATGATTTTATTGCACATATCATCTATTTTACTCTTTTCACTTGCAGATATATTTTAGGTTACAATTGATGTCTCATTTTTAGTGTGCATAATATTTTTGAGTCACTTATTGTATTCATGGATGCATTTTCAATGGTAACTGACATCCGTTCTAGGGGTTCCTTATTTAGCTATTTGTCACCAATATTAGTTTTTCATGTCTTCAGGTATAGATTCATGTATGTTTGAACCCCTTTGTTTTTCAAACTACAATACCTAGAAAACCAAAATGTAGATGCACTTGTAAATGGAGGGATTATCGAGAGTAGTACTTGGTGACTTTCCTTTTTTTTTTGATGAGGATGATATTGTGTGGCTTGCATCCTTATAAAAGGAAGCACTTTTATTTATTTGCCTCCATATTTTTTACAGATTGCAAACTCAAATTGAGCATGCCACATCATCTAAAGAAGCTTGGGACATTCTTTTAGCATTGTTTGATGTGGTCACTTCACCTCCACATGTTCCTTTTCATTCTCCTTCCTCTCATACTGAGGATTTTATTGGTGACATTAATTCTCCACTGTCTTCTCCTATTTGTAAGGATGTAATTCTTGACAATGATTTGTATGAGTACTCTTTTGTATCTCCTTCTCCTCCTATCAATTCTTGTCATCTTTCCAAATTGTTAGTGAGGACACATTTTATGAGGATGAAACCTGTGTACCACCTCTTCCTACTACTCATGATGCAGATTTGATTATTGGTGGTCACTTGGATGAGGCATCTTCACCTCCTCCACCTACTGATGTGCATTTTGATACAGTGGTTGTTGCTCCTATTTTTTAATTTTTGTATGATTGTTGATAGTACCCTACCAGACCTTAAGTAAACCATTGATCATATGGCCTCTTTCCTAGTACTTCAATAAAAAAATAAGAAACTCATGATGCAAAATTCTCTTTTGTGCTTCTTGATTCATGGAAAGGGTGCCCTCATTTATTCTCTATAAAAAAACTTGAGAGATCCCAACATCAGTCTAACACCCCATAATGTTGTGTTACTAAATCTGGTATGCATCCACTTATGCACTTTTAAAGTGTGATCTACCAGATTCTGAATAACCCATTATTCATGTTGCTCCTATTATTATGGATGATACTTTTGTGCCTATTGTTGTTGCACACTCTGTACATCCCACTCTAGTTCCACCTACATATGTGTTTACTTCTTTTGAACAACATACCGCTATCTTTGGTCCCTACATGCTTCATTCCATGGGTCACACTACCGGACTTGTGGGTATTAGGAATCATCTATAGGGCATTACTCTCCCTATTCATCTTGTTATATGGATTTCTCAACATGGAATTGGTTATGATGTAGGTGCTTCATCTTCATTGGGATATTTTGACCAAGCTCCATCTTTTGTTCGCTCCACTCTTCATGAGAATATTGAGCTACATATGGGATCTTCTGCACCTTCACTCATAGCCAAGAAATCGTAGACTAAAGTGGTCAAACATGATCTCCCTGACACTTCTTTGGATATTACCTCACATTCTTCTACTGTGTATTTTTCACCCACTCATATGCAAGCATATTCATCCACAATTCGTGTTCATATGAATTGGATTTATAATAATTCTTGGAAGCGTCAACAATGTTCTTTGAGAGGACTCTATAGACGAGGTTCCTCCACCACTCAACTTCTTTGACCACACATTGCTCTTCCTAATTTTTGATGCTCCTTGGTTATTTGAGCTCCTTATTAAACATATGTGTTTTTTGGAGCCCACATCTTTCATTTCATAGATGTCATCTACTATGCATTGACTACATTATGGACTTTCTTACTTCACTTGGTGATATTGTTATTAGATGGGACTTTTATTTGTTATCACAACTAAGATTCATGGAGCTTGTTCTTCATGTTTGTATGCTCTCTATTGAGCACTTTACTCTTCCTTTTTTTATTCTCACATCAACATTAGGGACATATTATTGAGATATTTATATATGTACCTTTGATGTTGACAGTCTCCTTCAGATTTATTGTGGAGTTTGATTTGGATATAAAGAGTAGCTAGTTTGGTCTAGCCCAGTGTCAGCATTTTAATGTTTTGTAGTGGGTTGACTGACTCATATAGATATATTTTTTGAGTCACTACATCCACTTCAACATTATGGAGGGTGTGTGGACATACTACTTCAGGTGTTATGCTCATTTCTAGCCCTTGACACACCATATTTTCATTTGGAGGGAATTGATTGCATATTTTGTTTGATGGCATTCATTCCATTGAGTACACCTACTGCAAGTTTGTGTTGAGAATTTTGAGTCATGATTCTTGGTATGCCTTGAAACATTGGTTCTCTTCTTCAATCCCATTGTGATTATACTAGTTTTTGTATACCTTACGGCAACACATTTCATCCATGGTAACTCTTTTTTCCTAGTTTATGATCAATTTTTTTTATAGAGTGAGCCTCGTATAGAGTACTAGGTTCCTATTTAACTTGGAAGTTATAAAGGCTCCACATCCATATATTCTGGTAAGATGAATTGGTTACCATAGGGAAACTTTGTATTTCACTATGATTTTATATATGGGTATTATTGGCTCCAAATCTCACACCTTGGGAGAGGGCATTTAGTCCTCTTCCAGATTTGAGCAACATTGAAACATATCTAGGCATGTGGGTGTGCCTATGGAGGAAATGAACCTCTAGGTTAAAGGGATAGCTCCCTGAATGAGTCTCTGCAAAACCATTGTTGCTGACCCAACGTTCTTGAAGGGAAAAGAGTTAGAAATTTGCATAAAGGGAAATCCTACTCTAAGCGTGGTGATACACCAAGATTATCTTCCACATGAGTATCACATTTAGGTGCATGATACAACAAAATCACAAACCATTCCAAAGCTCTAAAGACTCTAACAAAAGTGTTTCAACATAGAGGTGAGATGTGCAAGATGACACAAGGTAAACAAGGTAAAAGGCAAACCCTACACATTTCAAAACAATAATACACATGTAGAAATACAATACACTTAGACACACACCATGTGACCAGTTAGACTGAGGACTCTTGTTCAGGCATGAAGGATAAAGGGCAGAAAGATGGAAAATCATCACATGCTACCACCATACATCACTTGCACACTTAGACAATCATCTAGAAACATGAAAGAATAGACCTATGCTAATATTCAAAGATAGAACATGATATCATTCCAGTAGGGCTCCACCATACTAGGTGTGGTCTCTTTTTCCCCTGCACAAGGGTTGTATTTATAATAGAAAAGGAGAAGATGAAGAGGCCTTTGGTGCCAAAGAAAGGAATCGATTTTGTTGGAAGTCTCCATCATCAGTTATAACTGACCTGCTCATTCAAGCCATCTAATTAATCCATGTCACCATCTCAAACACCCTTGGCTTGCCTCCTTGAAGATGCTTCTCCAACAGTTACTCAATAGAATCAAGATATTTAGCAATGGCATCAAATGGTTCCATCAAGGAGCCACCTACTAAAGATTTATCTTGATGCCCAACCACTTCTCCTTGGATTATCACGATGCAAAAATGGCATGGACAAGAGTCATTTTCACTTTATTTGATTTTGGAAATGAAGGAAAATGCCAAAACCATTTTATCTCCTTCAACATCTTGCCTTTTTCCATTGGCCATCAAAGAAGGACACAAATCATGATTTCTATACCATCGATCTATTGGGTAGGGATGCCTACAGATCATCCTCTATTTGTTCCTCTCCTACCATGTCATAGCTTCTCATTTGTCTTTTTTTGGATCTTTGAGCTGCTCATATTTAGAACCATGTCGTTAAGTCAAGTCCTCAGAGAATCCTAACTTTCACTATCAAGTCTTATTTGGGTTTTTTGATCTTCTCAACTTTAGACTTTCGTAGCTTGAAGACTTCAAACTTTCATAGCTTAAAGACTTTGAGATTTCTGAGCTCCAAGTCTTTAGGATTTTTTTCTTTCAACCCCTTTAAAAGGTTCTTTCCTTCGATATTTTCTCCTGAAGGAATTCCTTCAAACTTTTTGTCCATCGCTCCTTGCTCATTCTGATTTTTTTCTCTAAAGGAATTCCTTCGGACAATTTATCCAAAGGAAATCCTTCGAACTTTATTTTCCCTTATAATTTCTTTTCCCTCATGCTTTTTTTTACTTTGGCCCTTTCTTCTGAAGAAATTCCTTTAGACTTTTGTCTAGGTTTGGGAAAGTGTCCCTTCGGACTTTATTGAATGGCAATTTCAAAGGAAAGTGTCCCTTCGAACTTTTTTGAAGGGCACTTCCAAAGGAAAGTATCCCTTCAAACTCTTCCAAAGGGTAATTTCAAAGGAAAATGTCCCTTTAGACTTTTATAAAGGGTACTTTCGAAGGAAAGTGTCCCTTCAGACTTTTTTGAAGGGCACTTTCAGAGTGAAAGTGTCCCTTTAGAAAGTCCCAAAGGGCACTTTCAGAGGGAAAGTGTCCCTTCAGACTTTTTCAAAGGTCACTTTCGAAGGAAAGTGTCCCTTTGGACTTTTTTGAAGGGCACTTTAAAAGGAAAGTGTCCCTTCAGACTTTTTTGAAGGGCACTTTTAGAGTAAAAGTGTCCGTTTGAAAAGTCCCGAAGGGCACTTTCAGAGGGAAAGTGTCCCTTTGGACTTTTTCAAAGGGCACTTTCGAAGGAAAGTCTCTCTTCATACTTTTTCGAAGGGCACTTTCAAAGGAAAGTGTCCCTTCAAACTTTTTTGAAGGGCACTTTCAGAGTGAAAGTGTCCCTTCAAACTTTTTCAAAGGGAACTTTCAGAGTGAAAGTGTCCCTTTGAAAAGTCCTGAAGGGCACTTTCAGAGGGAAAGTTTCCCTTCAGAGAGTTCTGAAGGGCACTTTCAAAGGGAAAGTGTCCCTTCGAAAATTTTTGAAGGACACTTTGGAAAAGTCAGAGAAGAATTATTTTAGGAAAGACCATGAAGGATTCTTTCTGACTTTTTGTCCAAGACAAAAGTTCAAGATAGAAAGTCTGAAATAATTCAAAGGTAGAAATAATTCAAAGGGGAAAGACAAGGAAAAACACTTGAAAAAAGGCTAAATAAAAGCTTGAAAAGAGAGAAACACTTGTGCAATTTTTTGAGGGGACAGATGGATAAAAATATTTTACTTAGCTAATTTCTGCTTCTTCACAAGGTGCAAAAATTGGCTAACATTCTTGGTGATTCCCAAGGGAGGCATGCTTGCTATGCCTAAGACCAGTCACCTTAATCCTTTCATTGGTCATGGAGTCATGCATAAGGCACTCAAAATAACTTGAATAAGCTTTTTTGGCTAAAACACATAAGTTGGATGATCACACGCACAACAAACAAAAAGAAGAGAAACACCTATGCTACAAAGCACTTAGGGAACACAATAGCAAATGAAGGAAAACACACCTAGACTACTTTTTACATATTAGACTTGGGATGAACACTTCCTCCTAGATCAAAGGGGTGGCCTTAAAACTTCTTGGCTTCATAACATAGAGGAATGAACAAGGCATGTAATCTTCTGATCTTTGGATTCAATACCTCCATCTTCTTCATGGTGTTTAACAAGAAATAAGTAGCTCTAATAGGTTATCCATATAGATGAAATTATATATCAACTCAACAACTTTAAGATTCTCAAAATATTCTTCAACTTTGATCTCTAATGGTGATGCAACAAGCCTTGCATTTCTACTTTCATGGTATTTTCAATGAGACTAGGCTTCTCATCAGCTGCAAGCTCTTCAAGCTCACTAAGGAGCTTTGCATAGTATAAATAATCTTGGTCAATTTCCTCTATGGGAAAATGTTTCTTCACCCTATCATGTACTTGTCTCTCAACTTGGCAAAGGTTTTCAAGCTCTTGAAAGAGCTCCATTTGCTGTTGCCAATCATTCATGTCCTCCTTAACATCTTGGATCACTACCTATTATCTCTTTTCTTCTTAACATATGAGATCATCAAGTTGATGTTCTTCATGTTCCAATGCATCTAAGGGTGATTCAAAAATAGAAAGAGGTATTGAGTCATCTTCAAGCACTATGTCTTCTACCTTGATCTCATGAGACTCTTGTAGGATTGTAACTTATTGAGGAAAGACTTGACCATCCTCCTTGTTAGTTCACTCCACTTAATTCTTGAGATGGCCATCTATAACCTCAAGATCAGACATGGGGTCTTCTTCGAATACCTCTCTCTTCAATTTTAGGTCACATTCCTCATGAACAGCTGCAAAAGAGTCTTCGACATGCTTTTCTTCACTCAAGGAGGTAAGGTTATCCTCGGCTTCACCAAGATGAGTATCCATGGTGATTTATTCTCTTAAAAGAGTTTTTTATCTAAGGAAAGGGATGGTGGAAGAGAGATATATAGGTCTATGAGCTTGGGATGGGGTGTGGTGGTCAAGGATGGACATGAAGATGGGTGAAACTTCTTAAATGGCCTATTGAAGGAGAGGTAAGATATGAAAAGCTATAGGAAGGAGATCTTCATACAAGCTATCATCATCCTCTTCATCTTCTTGAGGTTCTTCATATCTTTTTGGAGATTCTTTTATAGCTATGACATATTCCATACCCTCCTGGGATCCCCATCTCTCTAACCTATCAATCCACCATTGAAAATATTTTCTTTCCCTAGATAATACTTCACTAATGACATATTGATTCTCATCTTCAACATGCCCCCACATGTCTATTAACAACCCAAATAAAAACCTTAATCAATGTATGAAACCACCAAGAGTTCTATCATTACACTTATCTAGCACAATCATATGCTCTTCCAATTCTAGAAATCTTGGCATAATTGCCCACAAATCTTGAGAATGAGAGGGGTAGTAAGCTTGGAAAAAGTGGTTGGTTTGTTTAATTTCTTCAAGAAAGGATTTGACAAATCCATATTCTACTCCCAACTAATCGCATCCCCTTACCCATCATGACAAGGCTGAGGTGAAGATGGGTCATATTGCTGGTCAACAATATCATACTCATTTGGAAATGGACTAGGCTGACCATAGGGCTGGCATGACTCATAGGGAGGATGGTATTCTTAATAGGATTATTTATAAGGGTAGAAAGGATCATGATAGGGAGGTGTATGGTAAGGATTCTCCCCATATCCATCCATATCAACTTCACAAGTCACATGAAAAGACAAGAATTGATCAAAATCTTCATCAATAGATATATGGGTTGCTTAAAACTAGAAATTCATTTGGGGTCACCATTGGTGTTTATTTGGATGCTTCTAAAATTTGATAAGAGAGAAGACACACCAAAAATCTTCCCACTATTTAGACATGGATCCACCGAGTGTGCTAGAACTATTGGCTCCAAATCTCACACCTCGGGAGAAGGCATTCAGTCATCTTCTAGATTTTGGAAATATTGGAACATTTCCAAGCCTTGGGTGTGCCTATGGAGGAAATGAACCTCAAGGTTAAAGGGTTAGCTCCCTGAATGAGTCTCTGCCAAACCACTGCTACTGAATCAAATTTCTTAAAGGGAAAAGAGTTAGAAATTTGTATAAAGGGAAATCCTACTCTAAGCATGGTGATACACTAAGACTGTCTTCCATATGAGTATCACTATCAAGTGCATGATAAAACAAAAACACATACCATTCCCAAGCTCTAAATACTCTAACAAAAGTGTTTCAACATAGAGGTGAGATGTGTAAGATGACACAAGGTAAATGAGTTGAAAGACAAACCTTGTATATTTTAAAATAATAATACACATGCAAAAATGCAATACACTTAGACACACATTGTGTGACTAGTTAGACCAAGGACTCTTGCTCAAACATGAAGGATAAAGGGTAAAAGGATGGAAAATCATCACATGCTACCACCATACATCACTTGCACACTCAGATAATCATCCAAAAATATGAAAGAATAGACCTATGTTAATGCTCAAAGGTAGAGCACGATATCATTCTAGTAAGGCTCTGCCATACTGGGTGTGGTCACTTTTTCCCTTACACAATGGTTGTATTTATAGTATAAAAGGAGAAGATGAAGAGGCCTTTGGTGCCAAAGAAAGGAATCAATTCTATTGAAAGTCTCCATCCTCAATTGTAACTGACCTACTCATTCAAGCCATCTGATTGATTCATGTCACCATCTCAAACACGCCTGGCTTGCCTCTTTAAAGATGTTTCTCTAATAGCTACTCAATAGAATTGAGATATTTAGCAATGGCATCAAATGGTTGTAGCAAGGATCCACCTATTAAAGATTTGTCTCGATGCCCAACTGCTTCTCCTTAGCTTGTCACGATGAAAAAATGACATGAAGAAGAGTTATTTTCACTTTATTTGATCTTGGAAATGAATGAAAACACCAAAACCATTTTATCTCCTTTAGCATCTCACCCTTTTCCATTGGCCATTGAAAAAGGACACAGATCATGCTTTCTGCACCATCGATCTCCTGAGCACTGATGCTTGTAGATCATCCGCCATCTATCCCTCTCCTACCATGTGGAAGCTTCTCATTTTTATATTTTAGGCTCTTTGAGATGCTCATATTAAGAACCATGCCATTAAGTCAAGTCCTTAGAGAATTTTGACTTTCACTGCCAAGGCTTATTTGGGTTTTCTGATCTCCTCAACTTTAGACTTTCATAGCTTGAAGAATTCAAGCTTTTCGAGCTCCAAGTCTTTGGGATTTTTTTCTTTCGACCCCTTTGGGAGGTTCTTTCCTTCAATATTTTTTGTCGAAGGAATTCCTTCAGACTCCCTGTCCGCTGCTCCTTGCTCATTCTAAGTTTTTTCTCTAAAGGAATTCCTTCAAACAATTTTTTCAAAGAAAATCCATCAGCATTTCTTTTCACTCAGACTTTCTTTTCCCTTGGGATTTATTTTATTTTGTCCCTTTCTTTTCCTTCAACCCTTTCTTTTGAAGGAATTCCTTTGGACATTTTATCTGAAGGAATTCCTTCAAACTTTTATTTGGGTTTGGGAAAGTGTCCCTTCTAACTCTTCCAAAGGGAACTTTCAAAGGAAAGTGTCCCTTTAGGATTTTTTAAAGGGCACTTTCAAAGGAAAATGTCCCTTCGGACTCTTATGAATGGCACTTTCGAAGGAAAGTGTCCCTTCAAACTTTTCTGAATGGCACTTTTGAAGGAGAGTGTCCCTTTGAAATTTTTTGAAGGGCACTTTTGGAGTGAAAGTGTCCCTTCAGAAAGTCTTGAAGGGTACTTTCAGAGGGAAAGTGTCCCTTCAAACTTTTTTGAAGGGTACTTTCGAAGGAAAGTGTCCCTTCAAATTTTTCCAAAGGGAACTTTCAAAGTGAAAGAATCCCTTCAAAAAGTCCTGAAGGGCACTTTCAAAGGGAAAGTGTCCCTTCAAACTTTTCCAAAGGGCACTTTCGAAGAGTCTCGAAGGGCACTTTTAGAGAGAAAGTGTCCCTTCAAAGAGTTTTGAAGGGTAATTTCAGAGGGAAAGTGTCCCTTCAAAAATTTCCAAAGGACACTTTAGGAAAGTTAGAGGAAGAATTTTTTAGAGAAAGACCACAAAGGATTCTTTCAGACTTTTTATTCGAGACAACAAGGCTGAAAGAATTCAAAGGACAAAAGAATTCAAAGGGGAAAAACAAAGAAAGACACTTGAAAAAATGTTGAACAAAACCTTGAAAAGAGAGAAACACTCATGAAATTTTTGGAGGGGATAGATGGATAAAAATATTGTATTTAACTAATTTCTACTTCTTCACAAGGTGCAAAAATTGGCTAACAAGTACTTAATCAAGCCTAGTTATCAGGACCCATTCAATCTCTTTACTTTCTCTTTTCTCACTCCCTATTTTTTTCTTAAGGGAGGGTGTTGGAGTAAATAATAAAATTATATTAATCAATAAGGAGGGAATGATCAAGGCATTTAAGGACCTAATATTCTCCTTGACATAAATTAGACTAGGTGAACCATGGGAAATCAGAATCACCCCTTTTGTGATGATTTGGATTGAAGAACCCAAGTTTGTTTCACATTTAGAACCAAGATTCTCATTCTTCTACACACCATCTCATCAAAAGGAGATCTTCTTTGTCTTCCATAGATTCAATCATATTAAAGTCACCACATATAATCCAATGTGTATCTAGGAGGAAATCATCTAACCATCTCTAGAGTAGGGTGTGTTCCACAACATCATTGAAAGCGTACAGATTGACAAATCCAATGATGTGAATATCAAAGTCAAAAAGTATATATACCACCTAATGGGTGGGGTTATAACCCAAAGAAATGATATTTTGAGACAAGTCAGGTGCCAACAGGGTGATAACTCCCCTTGGCTATAATTTTGATAGGTGGCCTGATAGAAGGCCCAAGATAGATAGTGAAATTTGTATAATTAATTAAAAATCTAAAAAAATTTACTTCTTCCATGCAAAATTTTTACTATGAGTAAAATGACAAAAACTATTCCTAATCATATACTTATGAATCAAAACAGTGAGTAATTAAACATTCCAAGAATAAACTATCATTAAGAAACATCTTAATTCATATCATCTCCATTGGATAGGTCTGAGAGGGTTGCAAACTAAGTGAAAGCTAACCTTAGGAGGGAAGAAACTCCCAACTTGAAGCGTTTCCTTTTATTTGGCACATAATCCTCATTTCAAAGGGAGGGGGACCATGTGAGTGGTTCATGATAGCTTTAAGATTAAGGGTTGTAATATTTAGATATGAACCCAAATCATTCACCCCTAAAAGGGGTTGTGACAAAGGATCGATAGGAACGTGAGATGGAGAAGACATAAATTGAGATACCACATGTGGCGATCGAGAGATGGAAGGCATGGGTTTAACTTGAGTTGGTGCCCAAGCTTTGTCAAAAGGGACTAAGGAACTTAGACCTCTTAAGGGATGGAATATAGTTGTTTGAGCTCTATTGTTACCACATGAAGTAGTATTTTTCCTATTGGAAACTATGGTCCACCCATTAGAAGATGAGGGGTTTTATCTTTAGACCTACTTTTGTCCTAAGTAACCACAAGGGTGAGGACCATTATGGGACATTCCATAATCATGTGGTCTAAATCCTAGCTCCTGAAATAAGTGTTTAAAACATTAATGTAGATTATACATAGAGAGAAATTATTATTTCCAACTTGAATGTCAATGAATTTTGTAAGATCCATGGCTAGGTCAATTTCAACACAGACCCCTTTCTGGGGATGGAATGTATAGAACTTTGGTTGTTCATGGCAGATAAGTGACACAGAGGCTTGATAAGTTGGTCAAAAAAATTACACAGAGGTAGAGGTAATCTTGTAAACTCTACCCAAGCAAGATGAAAATCTTGGTCAGGTTTTGGCCTCCTTCTAGTTTCACCCCATGGCCTTATTAGTGGTTGTGAACCCATTACTTTAAAAGGCTCTCTAGACGAACTTGATCCAAAAAATAAGTAATAAGGGTAAAATTTTCAAAATAATTGTAATATTTATTAAACTCTATTAGGTCCATAACCACATCTGAAATAGGAGCATCAAAGTTAGAATCAATATTGTTGTCCCCCAAAAGTAGCATTCATTTTTGGGGCAACATTTGAACTATTTTGGTCCTATAGACCAAAATTGTATCTTCCATTTTCAAAAATTTGTCTTAGACATTTAGATTCCTCATTTTCAAAGTTTCTCGAAAAATCTATAGACTTTGCAAGTCAAGTTTAATGTATTTTACATGTTGATTTCTATGAAATTTATATTTTCAGATTCTACAAGTAAGTTCATTTATACAGGTTCAAAGATTTCTACAGGATGTTTCAGTCAAAAGATAGTTTTCAACGCTTGGTCATTTTATAGAATTAGTTTAGATGCTTTGGTTTAGTTGAAAATCTTCATCGGCAAGCATCTAAGTACAAAAGGAGACCTGAACCATTGAACTGTTAAACCATTGAACCACTTTGGTTCAAAGGTTCAGCAGGTTCAAAGGTTCAACGAGTTCAAGGTTTAATGTCAGGTTCAACGAGTTCAAGGTTTAATGATAGGTTCAACCAAAGGAATAGTTCAAATGGCTCGGTTCAACCAAGTGGTTCAACCCTTTATTTTCATTCAGTTGGTTCATTCTTTCAGTTCATCTTTTGGTTCAATGTCTACAAGTTCAATAGTAGGTTCGAAGACATTTTTCAAAGCCTTGTTTGAATAGTTGAACCAAAATTTGGTTCAACATCTTGGTTCAATGCTCAGTTCAACCACTTAACTCATTAGATAGTTCATTAGCTTTTTGTTCAAAGGGGCTCGGCGCGCTTCATTGAACCATTGAACCAGTTCAATAGAAGGTTCAACTGATTGGTTCAACGAGATGGTTCAACATCTCAGTTCAAAGGAAAGTTCAAAGGAGAAGTTTAATGCTTAGTTCATTAGCTTTTTTCATTCATTGAACCATTGGCTTGAACCGTTGGCTTGAACCATTTTTGGTTCAATCGATTGGTTCAATCGATTGGTTCAACCGATTGGTTCAACGTCTCGGTTTAAAGGAAAGTTCAAAGGGATGGTTCAATGCCAAAGGAAGCTTCCCAAAAGACAAGTTCCCTTACAGAGGACACTTAATCAACCAAAATACCCTTCGGAAGGGTTATTTTCAAAAGAAACAATTAAAAAAGGAATTCGAAAGAACCTGTGGGGGCAAAATCTAAAGACTTGTTCAAAGGCAAAACAAATTTCTATGGACTTTTTATCCACGAGAATTTTCCACAAACTTTTGTCCACAAGAATTCTCCCCAGGGAAATGTCCACAGGAAACTTTTGTCCACGAGGAGCTTTCAAAGAATAAACCCTGGGGATTTGTCCACATAGATTACCAAGACAAAGGGCTACCGAAGGACCTCAAAGGGTAGGTGCCCTTGTGGGGGACTCTCAGCGGCCAAAGTGAAGGATCATTCCAACTTGACACAGGCTATTTCTCAAGGCCTGAAAGGGTAAGTCTAGTCCCATTCAGAAAGTCAAAAGCCAAAAGAGGACCAAGGGGTGACGCCCACAAAGACGTCAAATTCAGGATAGTGAACTAGCCATTGAGATCACATTGATGGGCATGAGAACGTCAATTTTAAAGACAGTAAAATAGTCGTTGATCCTTTGGATTTACAGAGCCGAATGTATTCCCAAAATTCAAGACAAAAACTAGCTGAAAGAGAAGAAAGACAGAACAATGGATGAATCCAAGACCCAATTCAATTAATCTAGAAAGGAGGAACGATGAAGACAAGATCAGACCACCAGTTAGACATTGAAAGTTGCAATCTTTCAATTGTGTGGCTTATTTATCTACATTGAAAAGATCAAATGGGTAAAATACCCAAAGTTCCAGCCTATCTTTCTAACATTTCCCAATGCATCATGATGTATTACTGTTCTCGAGTCCTTCAAGTGGCTATATAAGGGACTTTCTTTCACTATAATTTCATCTTCTTTTTGACAATCTGAACGAAACTCTGCCCAAATTGAGAGGCATCCTTAAGACTTTATGCTCAGTCTGTTGATCATATTCTGTTAATGAAAAAAGGGACTTTTTTAGACTTTGTGCTGTGATATCTTTTTTGTTTCATTAATTTAAGAAGTAGGATTAGTAAAATTAGTCAAGAAGGTGTCCTGAAGAATTAACTATGGAGATAATTTGTGCCCCCATAGCTGTCTTCAGTGTGTTTTCTTTATATTGCTATGTAAAGGACTTTGAGAAGACTTTGAGCTTTCATTGCCCTTCGTATATTACTTTTGAGTATTTCAGGTGCAGACTTTGTGCTGTGTCTCGATTTGCTGGTTACCATACTTTCAGTTACTTTCTACTTTTATTTCCAGGAGTATTTTTGTGGCTGGTTGAATAGTTCTTCTAAAAGAAGAGGAGAGTTGTCTATCATTCCCTTGAGTTTTTCCTTTGTTTTGTATACATCATCTCTGAAGAAAGAGAGATGGATGTTTGGTCCTACCCTTGAGTATTATTTTCTATTTATACATATACATAACATATCCACAGGGAACCTCCCCTTGATGAGAGGAGAGAGCAGTCTCCTTCTGATGTGATAAACGTACACATTAGGACAACTAATCTTCTTGCTTTGACTGATAAAACCTATTTTGTTTACCAGTACACTGATAGACAAAATATTCAACCAATAGTTTTTGGCGACTCCACTGGGGATATACCCATTATCCTTTTATAGCCTATTCATTCACCTCCACACTCATAGGGAAATAATGCACAGTTTAAAGCCTCAATATTTAACTGAAGCAAGTCAATTCTTTTCCACTTTTATTTTACAATCTGACAGATTCAAGGTATACACGAAGCCAAAGGGCTAAAGGTATCATTGATCCTGTGTTTGAGCTAGTACAACAAACTGATTTTGATCTATTTCCTTCACCATCTCATCTCCAATGAACCAAGAGCTTCCCTCCTACTAAAGCTAGATCTCCATTAGCAGATGAAGTATCTATTTTTGTTGTTGATAAAGCTGTGCCTATAATTACCCCTTTGAGATTTGTTATCCCTCCTTTTTAGAATCTTATAATGGCAGTTCAAGGCCCTTGGGGTAATGCTTTTGGTCCTCTCAATCTTACTCCTCTACATGAGCTTCCATGCAGTTCTAGGAAGAATTTTCCTAAATTCTACAGTGATGGCAACGTTCATCCTGATGAACACATTGTAGCATTCAATATAGCTTGTGGAGTAATCAGGTTAGAGTTTGAAGATGTAGTAGTCAGGCTTTTTGTTGAAACACTAAAAATTCCTACTGTAGATTGGTTTTACCATCTACAAGCTCAATTTGTGACTAATTGGAATACCCTGAAACCTAAGTTTGAAGTCAAATTCAAACCTGCAAATGATGCACATACACTTTTGGCTCAACTTACATAGATGAAGAAAGAGCCGCATGAGCCTATGAGAGACTTCATAGCTAAATTTGACAAATTGAGAAATAGAATTCCTGTCATTGCTAGACCTATAGCTAAGAATCTCAAATGATTTTTCATTAATTCTAAGCTACATGAAGTCAATTTTCTCTTGAGACGTGCTGGTCAAATAGTTCTCGATGCAGCTCAACTTTTGGCCACTGAAGTAGAAGATGATCTCATCTTAGTAGGAAAAATAAGAAGAGATCCCAATAGAAACAGAGCTTCATCATCTTCTGAATTTGTGTCTACAAGCACCATAGATACAATGGTGTAGAAATTAGCAAATGAGCTCCTTGCCCTCAAAAAGAAAATGGCTCAAGGAATGTCTTCTGCTCCTACATACAGAAGGACATTCCCAAATCAGTTTTATCAGGGCAATGTTGCAAGAAACCAAAGACAACAAAATTGCCTTCCTCCCCCATAAGTGAAAATTGCCTTGGAAGCTTCTCCAACCAATTCAGTAATGGGATATCTTGAAGTAGAATCAAAATTCTCTTATCAGCCTGAATTAAATCAAAAAAATGACGTTGATATCATTGAAGACAGTCAAGAAGAATTAGCTAGTGACTCCCACATTAGTTTCCTGAATTACCAGGATGAATCTAGAAGCAAACGAGAAGCTTCAGATGGATCATATACAGTGTTTACCAGGTCTAAGAACCAATCAATCCAGTAGGCTGATAAAGAAAATATAGAAGAGAAACCACAACCAACAGTCACAATTGTCAAGAATGGAACTAATCTACCTTTTCAACCAAAAGATTCGGTCATTACTCAAAAGGTAAATAAATTTATTGCGCCTTCCCCTTCTACTTCTAATTCACAAACCAGCCCACCTCCCATCCCTCCTAAAACTCAGAAAGTTGAAATACCTTTCTCTGTACCTAGCTCGATTCAGCGATTTGACATAATTGATCATGTCAAAAAGATAAAAATACAGATGTCTAAATTTGAATACTTGCAGTCTAATCTAGATCAACTAAACAAGTTGATCTAATATGTTAAAAAGTAGACCATCCCTACAAGATAAAAGACTAAAAAAGTAACCTTTGATTTTTCAATGAATACGCCTATTCCAAATAATTTGATCATTACTCCTCCAGCTACTCCTGGAAAAATATAACCCTTCTATGTTTCCCTGTTAATCAATGGCCACAAGCTGAGTAACTATATAATAGACTCAAGTGCATCTAACAATGTCATCCCTGTTAAAGTCACTGAGTCTCTTGGTCTCACATTGACTAAAACATTTGGGAGATGTTTCTCTATTGAGAATAAGGAAGTACCATTGTTGGGGAAAATCAAAGATGCCCAATTTACATTTGCAGCCTTTTCAGACAAGAGGATTAAAATGACTATATTAGTGGCTGATGTCCTAGCATCTTATATCATTTTGCTTGGATGAAATTTTTTCAAGGACGTGAGAGGAGAACTAAACATGAATTTTTTGAGGTAAGGATCTCTGTCTAAGGCATGATGAAAAGATTACTTCCTAAAAAGGAAGCAAAGTATGTAGTTACCAAGACATCAGCTCCTGAAGCTCAAATCCTTTTTGAATCTGTAGGTATGAGTAATTACTTTTTATATACAGATCATGAAAAAAGACCCTCCATCTCTGATGAGGGAAAGTTTGAAGTAAAGTTAGTGTCTAATGAGATTTGGACTCTAGAATTTGATGGTAGTTGTTCTTCTACTAGTTCAAGAGTTGGTATTATCTTAATATCTCCTCAAGGAGATATGTTTCCTTCATCCTATAAATTACAATTCAGCAACACAAATAATATAGCTGAATATGAATCATTGTTGCTGGGTATGAAGGCTACTCAAGAAAGAGGCATCAAGTTTCTTCATGCTAAAGGGGATGTTGAATTAGTGGTCTGTCAAGTGAAAAATTCATATCAGACCAAGAATGAAAGGCTACACTACTACCATAACTTGGTTTGAGATCAAATTGAAAGCTTTGATGCTTTCAACATATTTGCCATTCCTAGAGAGTCTAATGATAAAGCTGATGCACTTGCTATTTTAAGAACTCTTTTAGTTCTTCATTCTGATTTTAAAGAAAACAAATATACCATTGAGCTATTCTATAGACCAAGTGTTCCTGACAATGCTGAACATTAGAAAATATTCAATGATGATCATCAGATCATTGCTTTATTGGGACAAAAAGACAATTTTCAACAACTATATTTTGAAGGCAGCAAATCTCAAAAGTCTGAATCTTGTTCTGAATCCAGTTCAAATGTAAATGAAGAGTTCTTACAGCTGAAAGGAAACAAAATTCCTAAAGGCCTGGTTTCTCTTGAGAAGCTATTTGACAAGCATGATAGATTTGTCAAATAATAAAAAATAGATTCTAATTTATCTCAGGGATTTGACCAAGTGAATCTGACCAACAAAGAAGATCTCAAGATGGTCAACATTGGTAAGTGTTGTACGCCTAAAGAAATATTCAAATTCACCTCTTTGCTCCATCAATACATTGATGTCTTGGTGTATTCATATGAAGATCAAAAGTCTCTCAGACCTGATGAAATCTACCATCATATTCCTCTCAAAGCTGATTCAATGCCCTACAAACAGAAATCCAGACAATATAATTCAAAAAATTTAGGTACTATTATGTTTGAGATACAAAAAATGTTAAATGCTAGAATTATTTTCCCAATCCATCATTCTACATGGATTGCAAACATAGTACCTGTAAGGAAGAAAAATGGCAAAATCTACATTTGTATAAATTTCTAGAATCTAAATTAGTCATCTCTGAAAGACAATTACCATTTACCAATCATGGACTAAGTGCTTCAAATAGTAACAGGATCATAAATGTTATCAATGCTGAATGGCTTCTCAGGTTATAACCAAGTTGAAGTTGCTGAAGCTGACCAACATAAGACTGCATTCTTCATGCCTTGGGGTACATTTGCATACAAAATAATGCCTTTTGGATTAATAAATGTTGGCACTACCTTTCAAAGAGCTATGGACATGTCCTTCAAAGATGAAATTGGCAAATTCATAGTTGTATATCTTGATGATTTAACTGTCTTTTTAGAGTGTCGATCTGATCATGTGCGCAACTTACAACAAGTGTTGGAGTGCTGCCGACAGAATGGTATCTCTTTGAATCCTAAGAAGTCTATTTTTTGGAGTGACAAAGGGAAAACTCCTTGGACACATTGTGTCCAAAGAAGGCATAAAGATTGACTCAGATAGAGTCAAATCTATTCAAGAACTGAATTTGCCAACAAGTAAAAATGATATTCAGTCTTTCTTCAAAAAAGTGAATTTTTTACAGATATTTAATCTTGAATTTGTTGAGAAGACAAGACACATTGTGAATATGATGAAAGGGAAGACTATCTTCAACTAGAATAAAGAAGGTAAATCAGTGTTTCAAGATATCAAGGTCGCCATTGCTCATGCCCATACCTTGGTTTGTCTAGATTACCACAAGGATTTCATCATTTACAGCTGTGTCTGAGCATACTCTTTCAGTGATTCTTGTCTAATAAGACAAAGAAGGTATGGAATCCCCTATCTCTTTCATGAGTTTCCCTCTCAAAACTCATGAAATGAAATATTTGAATATAGAGAAACATGCATATGCCTTGGTAAAAGCAGTCAAACACTTTCACTTCTATATTCTAAATTCACATACTACTACCTTAGTTCCTGATAGTACAGTCAAGTCTATATTAACTCAACAGGGGTTTGGCATAAAGAGAGGTAATTGGATTGCAAAGATCTAAGAATTTCATCTGGATATCAAGCTGATAAATCTGGTCATAGGTAAAGGCCTTTTCCAATTAATGGCTGATAATAAGCCAAAAGATACATAGCGTGAAGATGCTAAAGTGGAAGATGTGCCAATAGTCCTTTTTGTCTCCATTACTAATGAATGGTATTCATATATTACCTATTTTCTGACTTATGGTGAATGTCCTGCTTATTTGTCTTATAAAGAGAGGAGACCTATCAGGTTGAAAGCTACCAATTTTGTCCTTTGGGATAATGGCCTGTATAAGAGAAACATAGATGGAGTTTTCCTTCGTTGTGTAGATAAAGAACAACAGACCTAGCTCTTGAAATCTTTCCACAATCTAGCCTGTGGAGGACATTTTTCTGCCCCTGTGACTACTCACAAAATTTTGCGAGCTAGGTATTATTGGCTGACTATTTTCCAAGATACACATAAGTGGGTGAGGAAATGTGAACTTTGCCAACAATTTGTTGGAAGACCCAAGTTGGCTGCCCTGCCTCTCAAGCCAATAATCATAGAGGAACCTTTTCAGCAATGGGGACTGGATTTTATTAGGACAATAAATCCATCTTCAAGTGCTGAACATGATTATGTCCTTACAACAATTGATTATTTCACCAAGTGGGTAGAAGCAATCCCAACTAAGCATGCTACTTCAGAGGTTGTATGCAACTTTCTCAAAGAGAATATCATTTTCAGGTTTAGAGTTCCACTAAAAATTGTTACTGATAATGCAGCTTGTTTCACCTCTCAAGAAATAATGCAATTCTATTTTCATTATGGAATTACGCTCTCTCATTCTTCTGATTATTTTCCACAAGGAAATGGACAAGCTGAGTCCAGTAATAAAAATTTGGTAACTATTATAAAAAAGCTAGCAGATGATAATCAAAGGACATGGAAAAAAATATTGGTTGATGCTCTGTGGGCTGACAGGATCACGCCAAAAAGGGCAATTGGTATGTCTCATTTTCAACTTTTTTATGGTATTAATGCTGAGATACCAATCACTTTAGAGTTACCAGCCTTGAAATTGGTGAAGGCCATTGAAGATCAGACATATGAGAGTTCTCTTGACAAAAGAATCATGTGCCTAACTCACCTGGAGGAACAGAGAACCATGGTGGTGGATAGAATTGTTGTTCATCAAAGTCTGGTAAAGAAACTTTTCGATCAAAAGGCCAAAAATCATGATTTCTAGATTGGGGATCAAGTCTTGCTATGGGACAAAAGAAGAGAGCCAAAGGGGATGCATGGAAAGTTTGACTCCCTTTGGAGAGGCCCATTCATAATTCATCAGCACATGGGTGAAAATAGATTTTTGTTGAAATACCAAGATGGAACACTCTTTTCTCTACCCCAAAATGGGCAGCATCTGAAACACTTCAATTCTTGAAGTATCAGATCATTGCATATGTATATATGTATATTTGTATAGTTTTAATTCTATTTTGTTTTGTTTGTTTTCTTTTTGATGCCTTTCATTTCTGGGTAGCATGACTCTGAAGCCCAATGGTACACATGAAGACACTATAGATTCTAAATTCTACTCCTTTCAATTCATTTTGCAATTGATAGAAGTTCCCTAACTAGAGCCAACTGTTGTCCCCCAAAAGTAGCATTCATTTTTGGGGCAACATTTGAACTATTTTGGTCCTACAGACCAAAATTGTATCTTCCATTTTCAAAAAATTGTCTTAGACATTTAGATTCCTCATTTTTAAAGCTTCTCAAAAAATCTACAGACTTTGAAAGTCAAGTTCAATGGATTTTACATGTTGATTTCTACGAACTTTGTGTTTTCAAATTCTACAGGCAGCTTCATTTATACAGGTTCAAAGATTTCTACAGGTTGTTTCAATCAAAAGATAGTTTTCAATGCTTGGTAATTTTCTATAATTAGTTCAGATGCTTTGGTTTAGTTGAAAATCTTCATCAGCAAGCATCTAAGTACAAAAGGAGACCTGAACCATTGAATCATTGAACCATTGAACCACTTTGGTTCAAAGGTTCAATAGGTTCAAAGGTTCAATGAGTTCAAGGTTCAATGGCAAGTTCAATGAGTTCAAGTTTCAATGACAAGTTTAACCAAAGGAATAGTTCAAATGGCTTGGTTCAACTAAGTGGTTCAACCCTTTATTTTCACTCAGTTGGTTCATTCTTTCAGTTCATCTTTTGGTTCAACGTCTATAGGTTCAACAACAGGTTCGAAGATATTTTTCAAAGCCTTGTTTGAACCGTTGAACCAAAATTTGGTTCAACATCTTGGTTTAATGCTCAGTTCAACCACTTAACTCATTAGACGGTTCATCAGCTTTTTATTAAAAGGGGCTCGGCGCACTTCATTGAACTGTTGAATCGATTTAATAGTAGGTTCAAATGATTAGTTCAACGAGATGGTTCAACATCTCAGTTTAAAGGAAAGTTCAAAGGAGAAGTTCAATGCTTAGTTCATCAGCTTGTTTCATTCATTGAACCATTGGCTTGAACTGTCGGCTTGAACCATTTTTGGTTCAATTGATTGGTTCAACTGATTGGTTCAACATCTTGGTTTAAAGGAAAGTTCAAAGGGAGGGTTCAATGCCAAAGGAAGCTTCTTAAAAGACAAGTGCCCTTGTGGAGGACACTTAATCAACCAAAATACCCTTTGAAAGGGTTATTTTCAAAAGAAACAATTAAAAAAGGAATTCAGAAGAACCTGTGGGGGTAAAATCTGAAGACTTGTTCAAAGGTAAAACAAATTTTTGTGAGATTTTTGTCTGCGGGAATTTTCCCCAGACTTTTGTCTACAGGAATTCTCCCTAGGGAAATGTCCGTGGGAAACTTTTGTTCACGGGGAGATTTCAAATAATAAAGCCCAGGGATTTGTTCGTAGAGATTTTCAAGACAAAGGGCTGTCGAAGGACCCCAAAGGATAGGTTCCCTTGTGGGGGACTCTCAGTGGCCAAAGTGAAGGATCATTCTGACTTGACACAGGCCATTTCTCAAGGCCTTAAAGGGTAAGTCTAGTCCCATTTAGAAAGTCAAAAGCCAAAAGAGGACCAAGGGGTGATGCCCACAAAGACGTCAAATTCAGGATAGTGAACTAGCCATTGAGATCACATTGACAGGCATGAGAACGTCAATTTTAAGGACAATAAAATATCCATTGATCCTTTGGATTTATAGACCTGAATGCATTCCCAAAATTCAAGACAAAAACTAGTTGAAAGTGAAGAAAGACAGAACAATGGATGAATCCAGGACCTGATTCAATTAATCTAGAAAGGAGGAACGATGAAGACAAGATCAGACCACCGATTGGACATTAAATGTTGCAATCTTTTAATTGCGTGGCTTGTTTATCTACATTGAAAAGATCAAATGGGTAAAATGCCCCAAAGTTATAGCCTATCTTTCTAACATTTCCCAATGCATCATGATGTATTACTATTCCTGAGTCCTTCTTCAAGTGGCTATATAAGGGACTTTTTTTCATTATAATTTCATCTTCTTTTTGACAATCTGAACAAAACTCTACCCAAATTGAGAGGCATCATTGAGACTTTGTGCTCAGTTTGTTGATCATATTCTATTAATGAAAACAAGGGACTTTTTTCAAACTTTGTGCTATGATATCTTTTTTTTTCATTAATTTAACAAGCAGGATTAGTAAAATTAGTCAAGAAGGTATCCTAAAGAATTAACTGTGGAGAGACTTTGTGCCCCCATAGCTGCCTTCAGTGTGTTTTATTTATATTGATATGTAAAGGACTTTGAGCTTTCATTGCCCTTCATATATTATTTTTGAGTATTTCAGGTGTAGACTTTGTGCTGTGTCTCAATTTGCTGGTTACCATACTTTCAGTTACTTTTTTCTTTTATTTTCAGGAGTATTCTTGTGGCTAGTTGAATAGTTATTTTGAAAGAAGAGGAGAGTTGTCTATCATTCCCTTGAGTTTTTCCTTTGTTTTGTATACATCAGCTCTAAAGAAAGAGAGATGGATGTCTGGTCCTACCCTTGAGTATTATTTTTTGTTTATACATATACATAGCATATCCACAGGGAACCTCCCCTTGATGAGAGGAGAGAGCAGTCTCCTTTTGATGTGATAAACTTACACATTAGGATGACTAATCTTCTTGCTTTGGCTGATAAGACCTATTTTGTTTACCAGTATGCTGATAGACAAAATATTCAACCAACAAATACCTCATGGTAAACTTTAGTAAAAGGAAACTTAGCATTTTTCATAGTGGTTTGGTCTAGTGAACCATTGACAAAGAGAGTGAGTGAGAAACAAGGTTAAGAGTGGTTTATTGGTATATGATCTACATCATTTTGTTATCAGTGTGAGGGAAATATTTTGTTCATTATTGAAAAATTTAACATGTGTTTTGAAGTGAAATGCAAGACAAGTGATCAAGGATAGTGCTCCATGGAGAGAGCTAGCAAAGAAGAGGATGATTTGGTCAGGATAATGACCTAGTTGATTTATCTATTAGTTATGAGAATGGAGGCTATTAAGGATACTCTCAAAAGAAGAGAACAAAGAGAAGAAAGAGATGATAGTCAACAAGGTCAATTAGTACCTTTTCAAGCAAGGATGGAAGAGAGAGGAAATAAAGAAGTGGTTCAAGAGAGACCACAAGAGAATATAGTAGCAGTTTAAAATAGCATGGGGTAGCACCATAAAAGGTAGGTTAGACTATTTGCAGATGAAAAATTGAGGAGGGAAGAAGGTCCAATGAGATAAGTACCAAGACAAATATTTTAGGGGTAATGTTGGAAGTGCCAAAGAGAATCACACAGGGTAGCAGATTGTTCAAGGAATATGAGCAACAATATGCATCAATAGAGAGAGGTGAATGAGGAGAGAAGGCATGATAGGAACGAGTCATTATTTATGAGGAGAGTCTTATTGTATATAAGGAAGCTAAGGAACTAGCCCAAAGAAGAAGCCTATTTAGAAGCAGATGCAAGACAAGAGGTAAAGTTTGTAACTTGGTAATTTATGGAGGTAGTACTAACAATATTGTATCTTTGGAGATGGTGAAAAATTTGGGCTTGAAGAGGATAGCACATCGACAACCATACAAGGTTGCATGGGTTTAGAAAGGTCATCAAATACTGGTAAGTGAGAAAATTTGGGTTATTTTTTAGATAGGAAGGTATAAATTCAAGTGTTATGTGATATTTTGCCTATAAATGTGTGTCATTTGTTGCTAGATATTTTGCCTATTAATGTGTGTCATTTGTTACTAGAGAGACCATGGAAAATTTGATAAACATACCATACATGATGGTCCAAAAAATACATATACCATTAAGAAGCATGTAAATACATATACACTTATCCCATTGAAAGGTGAAGAAGAGATGAGAGAATTATGATGATGATAACAAGGTAGTATTGGAGTCAAGCAATGGAGAGTTTGGGTTTGATTAAAGCACCCAAGGAATAAAAGAAGATGAGTTGTCTTGAGTTGGTTGATGTGAGGA